>CM059187.1:157872534-157912141 GCA_030323885.1 Branchipolynoe longqiensis | reverse complement strand
ACTGAAAGAGGCACTCCAAGCCATCCCAGCCACTATAGTCGACCTATTCAACATCTCCTTTGAACAGGGGCATTTTATCTCAGCCTGGAAAATGGCAACCATTACCCCTATCCACAAAAGTGGAGACAAACAAAACATGGGAAACTACAGGCCAATATCGATTCTTCAAACCCCAGGCAAGCTCATTGAAAAAGTGCTACATAGACACATAAATGAACACCTGGAAAAAAACAATATACTAAACGAAAGACAAGGAGGTTTCAGGAAACTGCACTCCACATCTAAAACAATAGCTAACCTAACAAATGACATATTGGCGTCAATGAACCAAAAACAATTAGTTGGAGCAGCCTTCATTGACTTCAGCAAAGCATTCGATACAGTAGACCATAACATACTATTGGAAAAACTAGAATCCATGGGCATAAAATCCAACACTATGGACTGGATAAAATGCTACCTGAAAGACAGGCAACAGAGAACAAAAATAAACAATACACTATCAGACAACCAACCTGTCACATGTGGTGTACCCCAAGGGTCAGTGCTAGGGCCACTGCTCTTTATAATCTACATAAACGATCTTGAAAAATGGTTACAAACCGAATGCCTCCAACTATATGCAGATGACACAGTCATATATGCAAACGGCACCACAGAAGAGGAGGTAATAACTAAACTAAACAAGCTCCTACTAAAACTGGATGAGTGGTGTGAGTCCAACAAAATAACCATCAACACAAGCAAGTCAAAAACAGTTCTCTTCTCGCATAAACAAATGCCAGAAAGAAAACTACACTGTAAGCTAGGAAGCCAAACACTAGAAAATGTAGACCATTACAAATACCTAGGCCTTGAGTTGGACAGCCAACTAAACTACAACCTATGTATAAACAAAATTGTCCAAAAGGTAAACCACAAACTGTGGCTATTTGCAAAGCTAAGAGACTACATGACACAAGAAATGTCAATAAAAATCTTCAAGGGCATGGTGCTACCCTATTTTGACTATGGAGATGTAAACTACATGGGTGCAAAGAAAGAACTTCTAAAAAAACTGCAAACACTACAGAACAGAGCCCTGAAAATCTGCCTCAGAGTAGACAAGCTGCACCCACCTATGACATACACAAAAGAACCAAAGTAAAATTGCTAGAAAATAGGAGAATAATTCATCTGAAAACATTAGCATACAGCTATAGTCAAGACAATAAACTCCTAACAAAACCACAAAGGGCAACTAGAGCAAATAATGCGCCACTACTAAAGCAGACCAGAAGCCAAATAAAAGCTCACGAGAGAAGCACGCTAGAAATGGCTGCCAAGGTGTGGAATGCCCAAACAGTAAAGGAACGACAAATTCCTGACCTAAAAACATACAAAAAATATCTGTGCAAAATAAGGCTAGGAACCCCCAACTAAGCTGCACCGCAAAGGGGCAGGTGATACATGTCACGGCCCACCAGCGAGACGCCCAATGGAAGGTAACCATACCAAAAGCACCCAGATAACACACCTCACAGCTGCGTACAAGCCTATGATATGTAAATAGGAGTAGGCTAGTCTAGAAATAAGAGTAGAAAAAATAAAGCACATATATGCCAAGAAAATCCAAAAAAATTAACATAGACTACTATAGTACTAACCAGACCAACCAACTATCTATCTGCTACTGAAATACAGGCAATCAAATACCTTATCAGCAGCTACTGTGTGATAAGACAACACCAACACTACAGCTGGCCAGCATTGAAAACAAGCCTGAATACCCAGGCTTATATGCTATGGACAGTATAAATACAGCCTCAATAAAAAAAAAAAAAAAAAAAAAAAGTCTCTCTTCTCACCCCCGCCCCGCAAAGGAAAACCCACCCCGATGTTAAGTTTAAACACAAATAACGTGACAATTTACTGTTTATTGATATTGATGTTTTAAGTATGTAACCTCCCTGAAATGACTGGAAACGCCATTTCAGTAGAAACAAGTCAGGACCGTAGCTAGCGGGGGGGGGAGGAGAAAAGGAAGTTTCTCTCTCTCTCACCCCCGCCCCGCAAAGGAAAACCCACCCCGATGTTAAGTTTAAACACAAATAACGTGACAATTTACTGTTTATTGATATTGACGTTTTAAGTATGTAACCTCCCTGAAATGACTGGAAACGCCATTTCAGAGGCTCTAGATTTCAAAATTTCATTGGAGGGGAGAGGGCGGGGGGGTAAATACTGTCCAAGCAATATTGATTATTGATTGATTCCATCAGACTTACCTTAGTTTTTTGGTACTGCCAAGACCAAATACTAAGTTCCCAAAGAACAACACTGGAAGAGGCCATACCTAGAACGAAAACAGATCAAGGTACGCTTCTTGCAAATGGTAGTCAGGCTTGGCATGTCTCAGGGAACATTTTGTTCCGTATCGTGTCGCAAATCGCGATACAAGTTATGTAGATTGCTAATCAAAATTTTCAAAAACGAAATGGTCCCGGTGTGTACATGTTACAGTAACAGGGAACATTTTATTTGGTATTGCGTCATAAAACGCGATACAAGTTATGTAGATTGCTAATCAATTTCCAAAAGTACATTGCCACAAAATCCCCACAAATATGGAATAACTAGTCTCATACATTTACTAGGGGGCCACGTTCATCGCTAAATAATTTAGCGATGAACGTGGTCCCCCTAAAAAATGTCTGTGAAAACGCAGATATTCCCCCTTAGGATTAGCACTGTCAGAGAATCGCAGAAAAATGCCGGAAGTCAAGTTTAAACTGTTCTTGTTATGTCTGTATTATCACTCATACCAAACTCTTTATTGTTTGGGGTTTATGTCCTAGCAACATCTAAGGTCATATAAGAACTGGATTCAGACTAACCAATTGCTGTCATATACATTGGCATTTTGTGAAAGTTAATCAGTGAAAATAAAAAAAATCACGGAAGTCTGCAAAATCATGGAAATCTTTCATGTCGGTATATTCTTCACTTAGTAAATGAGATATATTTTATTTTGAAATAACAGATATAATTACAAAATAAACCTGGAGAAATTCAACTGTTTACTCAAATACACGTCGTTAACCGGGCTTATATTCCAGATTTTGTTGTTGTTGTTGTAATGCTTTATTTACCCTGTCTATAATGAGTAAGTCGTATCGCAGCTTGTTTTCATCGCTGAACAGCAATAGTCTGAATTTGGTAGAAGCCTTGTGATCTTAGCTGTTAGTAGAACTTTATGTTAGTTTGTTTTGGTGCCACATTTGCAACATTTTGGTATATATATTATTCCTACCGCCTGAAATACAAAATCTGTATGGATATTTCCTGAAGTGGTATCCCTGCAACACACTCCTAATGACCTTAGTCATGCCGGGCATAGCCCAATCGAAAACGAGGCTTGTTTAGCCTCGACCATTGCTTATAATATAATGACATTATATAATATGTATAAATGAATTGCTTAAAGTTGCATAATCCGATTGATTGAACTTCTGCTATATCTTTTAAACTAAATATAGTAGCTTGACCATTATAATCTATATTAATTTAGTTTGAAGTAACTTTTATCTTAACGTGTTAACTTTGGAGATATTCGAAGTGAAAAAATACAAAATATTGATTTTGGTGTACACACTGGAATGCCAGTAGAGATGGACTTTGTTTACATACTATATGTCTCAATAGACGCACACTGCGCGAGTGTAGACACATGAATGCGCGTCTATTCAAAGTTAAAGAATTTCATGGATTTCTTTTTGTCATGTGTCTGAAATAAAGTGAGATTGGCTTATTTTATGTCCATTCAATCTGAATATGATCGTAAATTTTTATTTGTTTTCATCATGCCTCTGAAATAGTGGGATGGTCTTATTTTATGTGCATTCAGTCTGAATATGATGGTAAATGTGTGCATGCTTTCAATCTTGAAATGGGGTGTGTGCTTCTATTGGGTAGCGCACTTCTATTGGGACATATATAGTATAGTTATACGAGTCTTACCTTGGTACAGATGATGGATAACTGTTGTTTTACCGAGGTATAAGCCTCGGATAGATGTGGGCTAGGGAGAGGTAAGCACGTCCGGTACCAGCAATCTTAACCTACTTATTGAGGATAAAAATGACTTTCAAACAATGGATACTATTACTTTACCGAAAAGGTACACCAACGGAATAGATGGGGCAGGGTGTGGCGGGAGGGCCCTAGCCCACATCTATCCGAGGCTTATACCTCGGTAAAACAACAGTTATCCATCATCTGTACCAAGGTAAGACTCGTATAACTATACTATTTTACCT
This sequence comes from Branchipolynoe longqiensis, assembly GCA_030323885.1. Lineage (NCBI taxonomy): Eukaryota > Metazoa > Annelida > Polychaeta > Phyllodocida > Polynoidae > Branchipolynoe > Branchipolynoe longqiensis. Next base: position 157,907,843 of record CM059187.1, on the reverse strand, counting down.
CGGTAAACAGCCTCAGGCTAGCCTCAGGCTAGGGAGACCTTTACATAATTCATTTTTATCCTTAATATCATTCTTTCTTATTATTATAACATTCTAAATTTTTGTTCTCACCTATTCTTGTTAGTTGGCGAGAAGACGCTTTGCAACGCCGGTAGGCTTTTCTAGTCGTTTATTATAATGTTTTGCAAACGACTTAGCCGTCTTCCAGCCTGCATGCGCTAGTATTCTTTTCACAGAAATACCAAGCACCCGTGCCTTGGAGACCATGGCTCCTCTAGTTGAGTGGGAAGAGTATTTACTCGTATCCACTCCAGCCAATTTCAACACCGTAATTGTCCATCTGGCAAGTGTGTCTCGTGAAATCGCCTTATGTGGCTTTATAAAGCTCACTAATAGTTGTTGTGATGCACGTAAATCCTTTGTCTTGTATATATAAGCCCGTATGGCCGACACACCACATAATTTCCGATCATTCGGAAAACAGTCTAAGTGGTTGTTGAACCGGTTGTTTGATTCACCTAACGTGTTCGATTTGAGCAATTTTTCTAAATCAAACGTAGCTTGTTGCTTGTCTATTTCTAATCCAGTTAAGGATAAAGCAACAATCGTCTGTCCTCTGTGTCCGGTTACTAACAATAACAGGACCGCGACCTTAAAACCTAACTGTTTTATATCTAACCACGAGTTGTGAGGCCAAGCCTGAAACAACTTAAATACTATAGAAACATCCCAAAACCGACTATACTTTGGTTTTGGAGGATTCCTTTGATAAATTGAACGAAGTAAATAACAAATAACATAATGTTTTCCAACTGTTTCGCCATCAATTCTAGGTAATATAATTGATAACGCACACCTCGCCGCATTAATCGATCCAAAGGAAAGTCCTTCATCCTCTAGAGAACGAAGAAACCGAGCTACTTGTGAAATCTTTGGATTTGTTGGCTTAACTTTCATTAACAAACAATGTACACCCCATTTCTTTAAATAGGTTGTATACATTTTGACAGTTCCTGGCCTCCAGGCATCCGATACTATCCTATCCTCAGTAATTCTGTCCAATCCAAATTGCTGTAGCTGCTTCCTTAGAAAAGGAATGCCAATAGGGGCGTCGTTGACACGTCGCCGTGAACCACTAGCGGTCCGTGGTGCGTCAGATTCCCGAGTTTTCTTGGGAATCGTATACGATCTTTTGCCAGTTGTGAAACTGCTGGCAGCCAAGGTTGCGTGTCCCAATCGGGCACCACCAGTATCGCATGTGTCCCTTCCAAGCCGATTTTTCTCACTACTCGGCTGATAATGCTAAATGGCGGGAAAATATAAAAATAATTATTTTCCCAAGTAATAGCAAACGCATCTACTTTCCAAGCATCCGGTTCAGGATGCCAAGAAACATAACAGGGTAACTTGTTATTATTTCGTGATGCAAATAAGTCAACTTCAGGTGTACCCCATTTTTCACAAACGAAGTTAAACAAATGTGTAGAGAGAGACCACTCTAAATGGTCATGGAAATTTCTACTTTTATAATCTGCAAGTGTATTTTGTGACCCTGGAATATGCGCTACAGTCAGCCAGACTTGTTGAGCCTGTGCCCAGTTCCAAATCAGTTTAGATAACTGATTGCAAGACTTTGATTTGGTTCCACCCATGTTACGAATATATGCCATGGCAGTAGTATTATCAGTTAGTATTCTAACCTGTGATTTATTTATCTTTACTAAACTACGTAAGCCCAGATAAATAGCACGCAATTCTAGTGCATTAATATAGTCTGATTTTTCATCATCAAGCCATCTACCTCCTGTTGTGACCCATCTCGATGAGCTCCCCAACCTTCTAACGAAGCATCAGTAGTAATTACTGTATTAGGTTCCGCCATGCGGATTGGATTTGGTGAACTTGCTATATGTTGCATCCACCATCCAATATCCTGTAACCCTTCTTGCGAAATAAACATTTTTCGCTCAAAATTGCCTTTAGTTCGTGTTAACGCTAAATTTTTATCTATTTCTAGCGACTTAATATGGGCCTTCCCATATAACACAGCAGGTGCATATGAGGTCATTATGCCAATAAGAACAGCAACCTGTCTAATTTTTGGCTTTGATAACTTAATAAGCTGAGTCGCTGTAGTCATAAACTTAATTAGTTTTTGTTCTGTTATCGACACTGTAAGGGACTGTGTATCCAGAATAAACCCTAAACATTTGAGTTGTTTTGTTGGTTTAAACACTGACTTTTGTTGATGTACATAAAACCCCAATTTAGTGAGTAATGCACATAAATCCAAAACTGCATTCACACAACCAATTTGTGTTGAAGCTATAATAAAAGAATCATCTATGTATGGAAACATTATGTGACCTTTCCTCGCCATTACCGAGAAAACAGGTTTAAGCAATTTAGTAAATAAACGTGGCGCACAAGCTAAGCCATTCGGCATGCAGGTAAACTCATAGAGTTGGTTATCCCAAATAAATCGAAGAAATTTTCGGTATTGTTCCATTATGGGAAGCGTATAATATGCATCCTGTAAATCAACACTAGCCATCCACGCATCTGGTGTAATCAGATCTCGTGCCGTATCTAGAGAGAACATTTTAAAATGTCGATATTCCACCCTTTTATTAAGGATTGTTAAATCCAGGATCATTCGAACATCACCATTAGGCTTCGGTCTCGAGAAAATGTTTGAAATAAACTGTCCTGAACAGTGTGTCACTTTTTGTATAATTCCTTTCTCAAAGAATTTATGTACCTGTTTAGTTAGTGCGTCTCGTTCAACTGGTTGAATGTTATATGGAAAAGGTATTATACTTTGTACAGGAATTTGTGTAAAGGGAATTTGAACACCCCTAACTATTTCTATAATTTCTTGGTCACTAGTAATTTTGTGCCACTCAGAAATATGATTCCTAATATTACCAGCCACAAAGTTGCTTACAGTTTGTGTGTTTTTAGAGGCTGCAGGGACTTGTAAAGTTTGTGTTTGGACCTCTACTTGGACCCGCCCCTGGGGAAAGGTCTCGACGAGTTGAACCCTCGACCTATTGGCCGTGCGGTGTTGTCGGTCCAGCCTGGGCGAGCGCCCCGGCCCCGAAACCCTTGACCGAAGTTTGAACTCGGTCTGGTTCCTCTGGTGAACCGTCGTGGACGAAAATCCCCTCGTGACTTTTTGAAACGAGGAACTTCCTGTTTCTTCTTGCCATCCATGTTTTTGCCACTCTTGGCTGCAGTCTCTACCTCTTTATAGAGGTATTGTAGTTGACCGCCAAACATCTTGGTATTATCTAAAGGTTTCCCTTTAATCGGCTCTGGAGCAAGATAGAGCGTAAACTCCTTCCCCTCATTATCGGTAACCTTCTTAGAGCGAGCCACTTCTTTGCCAGCATCTGTGCAAACTGACTTGAAGACATTTTCATATCTTCGAAACGACAGGTAATTACCTGCCGCCGCTAGTACTGCAATGCCTTTGTCCATTGTCTTAGCCAAAGACGAGAACTTATTTTCACTCTGCATCCTATTAGCCACAGGAACAATAGCTGTTAGGGTAGCCAACACTGCCTTATGCACTGTGTGCAACACATCCTCAAACTTCTTACGGTCATCCGTCATATTGACATCCCGATCCATTTCTTTAATGATGGAGTTGGGAACACCCTTTATGCCTGTTAACTCATCTCCTAACTTGGAGATAACCTCCGCCGGTTTGAACGTGCGAAAATGACCATTCACGGTCTCGCGCATAAGCGTAGTGGTTTTAACCCGCTTAGCCTTTGGCTTCTCCACCTTCTTAGCCACTTTAGTGCCAATGTCCGCATAGACCCCTTCATATATCGGTGTCTGAGTCTGATTCCGTAGAAGTAGACTCAGTGGACGACTGAAGAAGAATATTTCCTTTTCCTCTTCTTCTTTTTGGACTTAGTCTTCCGCTTTTTGCGACAAAACCAGACTCTGCCCGCTCCTTGGTGAATTCTCACCCGAAGAAATCAATGACCTGTTTCTTCTTCTCCGTTTAGGAGAAGGAGGAGGAGGTGCCTTAAGGCGCCACGACGGAGTCTGTGTCAAGAAATCCTCATACGCAAATGAATCCTCTTGGGACACATTTCGGCCTACGCCGCTTCGAGACACACGGCGTTTTGCAGTCAAGATGTGGCTTTCCAATCTTTGCAAAGCGAGCCTCCCAATTGGAGGTTGCTGCCACATCAGGATCCTCATCCAACTCGGAGAGTATATGCTGCCCGGGCTGGGTCGCAGGCACTGCCGACAACACAGGTGAAGAGTCGTAGTCCCACTCGGGACACGCCCCTCGGCTGCCGGTGCACCGCGCTTACTCCGCTTCGTGGCCATCGGGAACTAAAACAAACCATTTTTGGTCTGTCTCCGGTTTTAATTATATGTCACAATTTAAGGATAACAATATCATTTGGACATCTATGGGTGTTAGAGAACGTGTTTATACCGTTATAACACAGGCGTAATAAGCTAAATTTGTGCGTGGGTTGTGGGTCAAGCCCAAACCTTACGCGGGGTCGGGACCAGTGTATCGGCCCGCCCATCCCTCTGTTCCGCACACTTCTCCCTCCTGTGACTACTACGTCAACAAGTTGGAGAAAATGCTACGAAACTCGGAGAAACGCCTGAAAAAGTTTTGTCTAGGGGAGTCTATAAAAGAAACCCAGGAGCATCTCCAACATTACTCTCTAGTAGAGTACGAGAGAATTTCCACATGAGATAGGGCGAAACCCACATCTCTACCCATAGTCACACGGTGACCCGGGTGTTGACATAACCGCCTAATGACCGGTTTGGTTCCTTCGAGAAACCCACTTGAGTGTTCTATCCTTGGTGTTATAACCAAATAAAACTCGTCAATTGGACCAACGAAAGTCTAAACTTTCCATTTTGATGCTCTAATGCATCTCTATAATTAAGCTAACCACAGTTTTTATTATTACCTTTACTGCGTATTAGCTGTATGTAGACTAATTTTGCCGGAGCAACCCAACGACACGTTATCCAGTCGTGAGTTGTTTATGCTAATTGCTGGTACCGGACGTGCTTACCTCTCCCTAGCCTGAGGCTAGCCTGAGGCTGTTTACCGAGGTAAAATATGGTATATATTTTTGTTAGTGTTACACTAACAGCATATCACAGGAGCACCAAACTACAATAAATGTTTAATGGGTGCACCAGAATCTAAAGCCGTGTTCACACACGGGCGTGAAAGTCGCCTCAACTAATTCGCCTTGTCTAGTTCGGCTCACTTTCGCCGTGTGGACGCGACGCTAAGGCGGATTAGGGCTGATTCGCCTCAACTAGTTCGCCTCATGTAAACTGCGTCGAGAGGTAGCTTATATGACGCGAACTAGCTTAAGTCGGCCCATATTGCCTGTGTGGACGGTAGTGGTTTAGATGAGGCGGATTAGGGATGTCACAGTCGAGACCTGAGTTTGTTGACTTTCCGGTAAATTTGCTCTATGAAACTGCTAGCTGTGCACAGATATTTTTTTCATCATTTAGTTTTAGGGTTTCACTGCCCAGCAGAAGTTTTGACTGTTCCAAAACAATACGATTCAGTCGAAACAGATCTAGGTCGAACCCACACTCTCTCATGCCGACGTCGACTAACCGAAACTGGCGCTGGTTAGTATGGACTTGCTCATGCGCAGATATCGATTTCTGGCTAAAAGTACTACATGTGTGGACACGACACTAGTTCGGCTCATCTGGTTCGCCTTATCTAGTTCGGCCTAAACTTGCAGGTGTGAACACGGCTTAAGTTGGACATGACCTGATCAAATCTAGGTCAGTGTTTTGGATTAGAAAATGTGATGCTTTTATTGGACAATGCAGCTTTAACTCCTTGTCGCCGAGCCGCCTCGGAGGCGCACCCTGAATGCTCCCAGGACCAACAAAATGCTTTACCTTCCGTGGAATGTCTTTACTGATGTCTGGGAATGTGATATAGTTGAGCTTCTTTGTAACAGCGAGAATTAACAACGTAGCCACCATCTGAAATATACGTCAACAACCATTATGGGTTAATCGGACCGGAAGTAGAAGGGTGCAGGGTTCGATTCCGGCTGGGCACAAATAGAGCACCTTTAATAAGGCCATTGCTTCCCAACCGCAGAAATAGTCACATGGTTTGTTTTTGTTTGTTGGAGTTTTACGTCATGGCAACATCTAAGGTCCTATCAGGACAGGTACCGAGTTGTGACAGTTCACACTCATGTCGACTTTATTGTGCTGCCCCACTGGGAAATCAGGCCGTCTGTCCCATGACCCGATATCCCACTCAGTCACATTATCGTTAACCAGTCCTTGCCCTATCCTATTAATGCCGAGTAAGGAACAATTATCAATTTTAAAGTCATTGGTTTGACTCGACCGGGAACAGAACGCCCAACATTTCACACGTGAGGACCACGCCCTACTGATTAGGCCACCGCGCCCGGTAATATTCGCATGGACATGTCACAACGTATGCTTCACAGAATACATGATAAAGTATTACAAAAACAGTTTCTAGACCGGTGTATACCTTCATTTCCCACAACTGTTTGGGTTTGGCGTCCTAGCAACACCTATGGTAATGTAGTGGTCTGCACTGACCTCTCAGGCAAGGAGCCGCATAGACAGGTAGGCGTGGGTAGCGTATTGATATCAGGGAGCCTAGGTGGTGTAATGGTTAGCACACTGGCCCGGAATGCAAAGAGCTGTGGGTTCGAGTCCCGCTCTAGGCACAATAATTCCTATTTTCATCAGTGATTATTTATACAATTGTACTATTTGTAGTTTCACCATAGGTTGAAAGGTTTTACGTCCTGTTGGTTGCCTAGTTTAAAAGCGAGACTTACTAGCCGGACAAACTGGCAGCTTGTCAAGTGGTGGCCTTGCAGGCTCTCACTCTGTATTTAAAGAAATGTGACCTACTTAAATGGGTCACATGACGCTGTCTCCAGCATTGTTCACAGCCCTTCCCTCGCGAGGTCTGAGGTTACACTTCAACTTAATCACACCATGCACTTTGTTGTCATGTGGGAAGCCATGACTATTTCACAAACTGTTGCTATGCCAACTAACCTGGCAACTATTGGGTCTAATTCTGTCTATTTAAATGTAGTCATAATTAACTAGGATTCCCATTGCCATCACCTCTGTCAATTTGGATTTCCACCGATGTGCATAACTTACAGCGTCATCAAAGGCCAGTAGCTCTCATACCATGTCTATGTGGTGTAGGAGGTTAAAAATCCATTGGGTCGGTAAAAGTGTAGACTCAGGCTTTCTATTGACCAATTGTCTAATGGTAAAAACAAGACTATTCAGACTTATCCATGATAGGCAGTATAAATCTTCAATAAAAAAAATATATAAACAGTGGGATGCACTTTATTTTCCATCCTATGGTTAGGGTTACTTGTTGGTTAGTGGTGAACATGTGCTAATGTGTAGATAAGTAAACGGCTTACATTAGTAGAATAATTCTTAATAAAACGAGATCTGCAGCACAGATCCGTGGGATTTTAAATCCCGGAGGTGTATGTGTGTGGGGAGGGGGGCGGGAGGGGGTAGAGGGAGGGTAAGGGGTGAGGGGAGGGGGTGAGGAGGGGGGGTACTACGGGGGAGGGAAGGGGGAACTGGAGGGAGGGGGGACGGGGAAGGGAAGAGGAGGAGGAGGAGGGAGGGAGGGAGTATGGGGGAGGGAGTAGGGGGAGGGGGATGGAGATTACCAGATTACTGCCGCGAGCTTTTGTCATGTCTTGGTTTAGCCATTCACCTTTGAAGTGATATATGAGTCAACAATTTTCTTTAGTTTTTCTGTTCTATTTTTCTTGGCGTTTTATATAAGTGGCGTAGGATCTGAAATTATTTGGTATGTTGTTAAAATGGACACAACAGTGTCATGATCGAACTTCTTATAACAACTGAGAGAATATATGCATGTATATATGTATGTATGTATATATGTGTGTGTGTGTATGTATGTATGTATGTATGTATGTATGTATGTATGTGTATGTATGTATGTATATATGTATGTATGTATGTATGTGTGTATGTATGTAAGTATGTATGTATGTGTATGTATATGTATGTATGTATGTATGTATGTATGTATGTATGTATGTATGTATGTATGTATGTATGTATGTATGTATGTATGTATGTATGTATGAGTAGGACACGTGTGTGTGTGAGTAGGACAAGTGTGTGTGTGTGTGTGTATGTGTATGTGTGTGCACGCGTGAGCACAAGTTCTCTCATAAATGGTATTCTATATTCAGCAAAACCTCTCTAAATCGACCGACCTTGGGACCGACTATAAGTGGTCCATTTAGGGAGGTGGTCGGTTTAGGGGAGTTAGAATATTGTTGGGACCCAAATGAAGCAATCGATATAGGGGAGTGGTCCGTGTGTGGAGGTGGGAGGTTAGGGAGGGTTCGCTGTATATCAATGTAGAAAGGTTCCATAAGAATATTTGTACAAATACGTTATACTACATATTCCCATAAAATAATATTTTTCAACCAAGGCCGAGGTTTTCAGTCGCAATAAAGGTGAGAACGGTTGGAAGTAAATAATAATAATAATTATTATTATTATTATTGTAACTCTTGTTGGAGGAATACCACGCTGGGTGGACAGTCAAATTATTATTTATCAGTAGCTGACATCCCCTCACCTAAAACAATAAATTTTATTACGGAGTTATTGTCTTTTTTAAACTATACAGAAGAACGCTAGTTTTGTTAACGATTACGGAGATTTGGTTCTTACCTGTCCAATACCCAAGAACTGGTACGAAGGGAAGCTGGAAAGGAAGAAATACAGAGACAAGTAAGTCTGGGTTCAAAGGTCAATAAGAGGAGCAACACTAGCCGAGGGAGGAAGGAAGGAAGGAAGGAAGGAAGGAAGGGAAAAGTCGGAGGAACTGGGACATGGCGAAATGGAGGCGGGTGTGTTGGATAGGAGGGGGAAAGATGGGGAAAGAGGGAAAGAAATCTCCAAGTTTACACCACAAACAAGTTTACAGAAATTATTGATAAAGGAAATCAATCCATATGGATTATAATTGCTCCTGCTCAGCGCCCAAAACTTAACCGTTATGAGCAGAAAAACAAACAATTACTAAAAAAAGAATGTTAAAGGGAAGAAGGGAAGAAAGGAAGAGGGGCGAGAGGGGGGGGGGGGGAGGAAGCGAGAGAGCAGAGGGGAAGCGAGAGAGGAGAGGGGAGGAGAGAAGGGTAGGGTAGGGTAGGGTAGGGTGGGTAGGGGAGGGTGGGGGATGGGATGGGAGGGGAGGGGAGGGGAGGGGAGGGCTATTGTAAGAAAGGAGATGAGCTAGAAATGTAGTGGATGGCCGCTGGTGGTATCCGACAGGACAACGTGATGGTCCAAAAACAGTGGTTTTACCAATTATCCAAATATTTAAGATCGATGCGTTAGATTAAAGGGCCTACTTCGTATGTGGGTCATGCATGCCCTGCCCGTATATAACATGCAAGCAGCATGGCAGCACACACAGGGCGTAATCGATTAATCAACTCGGGTCAGCCGAGCCACTTTTTGATGAAAATGGGAAATATTGCACCTAGAGCGGGACTCGAACCCACATCTCTTTGCATTCCGGGCCAGTGTGCTAACCATTACACCATCTAGGCTCCCTGATATCACCACACTATCCACGCCTACCTGTCTATGTGGTTACTTGCCTGAGAGGTCAGTGCACACTACTACACTTGTCTCCATGGAATTGCAAGTTGTTTAATGCTTACAATTACATACATGTATACAGGCAATGTACTAACAGATATACATACACAGGGTAGGTTGAACAACCATACAGCGCATAGCTTGTACAGGATCATGGTCACGGCAACCAGTGTCATGGGGATGATGAAAATGGGAAATATTGCACCTAGAGCAGGAATTGAACCCACATCTCTTTGCATTCCGGGCCAGTGTGCTAACCATTACACCACATAGGCTCCCTGATATCATCACATTACCCATGACTACCTGTCTATGTGGTTACTTGCCTGAGAGGTCAGTGCAGACTACTACATGTGTATATATAGTATAGTTATATGAATCTTACCTGGGTATAGATGATGGATAACTTTTGTTTTCCCGAGCTATAAGCCTCGGATAGACGTGGGCTAGGGAGAAGGAAGCAACATCCGGGTTCAGCAATCTTTACCTACTTATTCAGGATAAAAATGACCTCAAAACAATGGATACTATGATGTTTTCGCTTTGGTACAAGAACAGTATAGACGTGGTAGGGTGTGGCGGGCGGGCCCTAGCCCTCGGCATGGAATTCTTTTTAGAAATAATTTCCCCCCTTGTATGTTCACCTTTTTTAATAATACCTTTGTTACAAAATTGTGCCACCTGGTTAGCCAGTACCTCTCGTTCGGTGAGATCGAATCGATAAGGGAAAGGAGTAGACTCCTGTACTGGTATGTGCACAAAAGGAATACGCACACCTTCAACCATATGTAACATCATTCGTGTAAGCAATTTGTAATGTTGCCAGCCTCAAAAATGCTCACAGGTGTTTGCGTTGCTTGCGAAACCACAGGTGGTAGCGTAGCTTTCGATGTTTGCATAGCAAACTCTACTTGTTCCCTGGCCTGGGGAATGGCTTGTTGGGAGTGTACTCCTGCTTGAACGGTCGGTTTCCGTTGTTCCAGCGGAACAACTGGTGTTGCCCCCGTCCCCTGGGCTGCAGACCATAGGTTGGACCGGAGCGTCCACCCCTGGCAGCCCGATGATTTAAAAAATCTGCTCTAGAATTTTTAACCGGGCGCTTGCATCAACCTTCTTGCTTTAATATGCTTCCCACTCTTGGTGGCGGTCTCGACCTCTTAAAAGAGGTATTGCAACTGTCCACCACACATTTTTTCTTTTGTCAAGTGGTTTCCCTTTGATTTGCCTCGGTGGAAGGAAAGAGTATACTCTTTGCCATCATTATCAATCACCTTCTTTGACCTGGCAAATTTTTCGGCCGCATCCGTACAGACAACCGGATTAATTTCCAACGAGAATCTATAAAAGAAACCGAGAAAAAATCCAAACATGATGTGGCTTCAGCCAACATCGCTTCTCCACTCGGCAGGCGGGTTAAACGTGATGTGGCTTCAGCCAACATCGCTCTCCGTTTGTCAACGATTGGCATAAACGTGATGTGCCTTCAGCCAACATCGCTCTCCGTTTGTCAACGATTGGCATAAGCGTGATGTGGCTTCAGCCAACATCGCTCTCCGCTCGGCAACAGGCGCTTGAACGTGATGTGGCTCCAGCCATCATCGCTCTCCGCTCGGTCACAGGCAGGATAAAAACGTGATGAGGCTTCAGCCAACATCGCTCTCCATTTGGCAACGGGCGGCATAAATGTGATGTGGCTTCAGCCAACATCGCTGTCCATTCGAGAACAGGCGACATAGCGTGATGTGGCTGCTGCCATCATCACTCTCCGCTCGGCCACGGGCGGGTTAAAACCGCGATGAGGCTTCAGCCAACATCGCTCTCCGTTTGGCAATGGGCGGCATAACTGTGATGTGGCTCCAGCCATCATCGCTCTCCGTTGGGCAACGGGTGGCTTAACATGATGTGGCTTCCGCCATCATCGATCTCCGTTCGGCCACGGGCGGGTATTACTGGTGTTGGAGAACATATTTACACCGTTCCAACACAGGCGATTAAGCTAATGTGTAATGTTGTAGAGTAACGGTATGGAAACCGAAACCAAACGAGGGGTAGAGACCAGTATATCGGTACCCTCCCACACTATCTGTTCCGTACACTTCTTCCTCCTGCGGCTACTGTGCCAGCAAGTTGAAGAAATGCAGAAAAAAAAGGGAAAAAAAAAAAAAAAGTTAGTATAAAGGGGTGGGGGGGGGGGGGGGGGGGGGGGGGGGGGGGGGGGGAAAAAAACAAACTCGGAGGTACGCCCAAAAAATGTGGGGAATCCATAAAAGAAACCGAGGAAAAATCCAAACGTGATGAGGCTCCAGCCAACATCACTCTCCGTTCGGCAACGGGCGGCTTGTTGAAAAATTCTTACCTGTGGTGTGCAACACCAACATGGACATTAACAACAGTAAAGAAATAATTCTCTTTCTAGGCGAGCTGGAGCATAATGGAGAATACGGTTCCAAAAACCCTTAAAGGTCTCGCTGCAAAAATAACCGAATTTTCGGTTCAATACACCCCTTACGGGCATCGCTCCAAAGCTAACCGTCAACAAACTGTAACGCATGTTTAATTCACAAAATATTGTCGTTTAAAGCATAACACGCCAAAATATGGACAATTAATTCGATTAAGTAACTTATAAGAAAAATATATAGACAAGAAATACGTATCGTCCTGTATTCTTGGGTTTAAACTCAGCACACGCTAAAGCAGAGCGATAATCGAGGGATGTCACAAATAAAACAAAATGGCGAAAGTCAAATCTAGCGTACTGGAAAATTCAAACCAAATTCGCACAAAAGTTCCTAAAGGCCTTAATAAAGCATCGTGTGAAATATTTCCATAAACTTACGGTGAGTTTTTGAGTTATTCGTAGAAAAAGAAAGCTGAATGTACTCGCAAGCATCCACCGCTTCCGAGTGGAATATGATAATTGCTGAACCCGGATGTTGCTTCCTTCTCCCTAGCCTGAGGCTAGCCAGAGGCTTAGTACCGATGTAAAATATACATAAATAATACCCAGTCATAGAGAGGGAAAATAAGGATTCACCAGAATCCAGAAACCGGAAACAGCCGTTTCTGCAGAATTGATATAAACCGGTCCCAGTGCCTTCTCCTCTCCCATGTTTTACCTATCAGATTCACCAGAAACCGGAACCAGCTACCAGTCGGGTATAAGTTTCAGTACTGCTGAAACTGGTTCTGGACAAATCTGTGCTTATAGATTGTGTCCACTGGTGATCAAGCTGGTTCCCTGCTCCACCTTGAGTACTGTAAAACATGGGAGAAGGCATTGATACCACTGCGAAAAGGTTTATATTTTTCTTTTGTAATTATTCAAATGTTGAATGGAATGATATATGCTTCTTTTAATCTATTAGTATTACCAACAAATTTCCTACTTTGTTAAAAAACGAATTAGTAAATTAAGTACAACAACGTGCTTGATCACCAGCGGAAACAAATACGCAAAATGTGGGGGGTCGGTCCTAAGCATTGCTTAAGCCTAGGTCACAAATGCTGCGATCGCCGTACGGTGCTGCGGTGTATCTTGCGGTTTATGCAAATGTTATGGCATTGCGGTTTATGCAAATGTTACGGCATTGCGTCTGCCGTTTATCTATTCACACATTGTATGGCCACTGCAAGGTATAGGCCACCGTACGGCATCTTACAGGTTTTTTTTTGTCGCCTCACCACACACAATGTACACGCCGCACATATACAAAACAAAAGCGAGCGATCAAAATGCCACCAAAAGGCACTCAAAGAAAAGAGAGAAAGGAGTTAGAAGAATATGAGGATAAAGGAGAAGTTGAAGAAACAGATTTGAGTTTTTTAAAGTCGCCGGCTATACCTCACCCAGATACAAACAAATCCAGCATCAAAAGCTCTCCAAACATACCTTTGCTTAGTTTGTTCAGTTGTTGGGGGAGGGCAAATGTCTGAGGAAGGAGCGGGGCTAGTTCTGTGAAGCTATGAATGAGAACATCATAGGTGAGGGATTCCCCTTCATCTCCACTTGAACACTAGATGGTCCCACCCACAGGGAAGCCATGGCAAACACCAAGATGGCATCAAAGAAGCTCTCAATCAACTTTTAAGTCTATTAATCTACACTTTAATCAATTTTCACTACAAAAGTAGCTGGTTATGATAAATAAACATTTGAACTTATATTTATCATTTTAGATTGCAATTTCTAACATTTTTCTCTCTATATGGTTGTCTAAAAGTGTCAGTGCTGCTGGACTAAATAAAACACAACAGAAGCAACCAATTTCAGCACTCTCCCCCCACATATGTAGTTGCATAAACTGAAAACTGGCAAACGCATGCTTGGAGAGCATTTGTCAGAGAATGGGTAGTGTCTCAGCAACCTATATCTGGTCCCTTTAACAAAATTGTTTCCTTCTTCTAGGTACTGTCACGAACAATACACTATCAGACAACCAACCTGTCACATGTGGTGTACCCCAAGGGTCAGTGCTAGGGCCACTGCTCTTTATAATCTACATAAACGATCTTGAAAAATGGTTACAAACCGAATGCCTCCAACTATATGCAGATGACACAGTCATATATGCAAACGGCACCACAGAAGAGGAGGTAATAACTAAACTAAACAAGCTCCTACTAAAACTGGATGAGTGGTGTGAGTCCAACAAAATAACCATCAACACAAGCAAGTCAAAAACAGTTCTCTTCTCACATAAACAAATGCCAGAAAGAAAACTACACTGTAAGCTAGGAAGCCAAACACTAGAAAATGTAGACCATTACAAATACCTAGGCCTTGAGTTGGACAGCCAACTAAACTACAACCTATGTATAAACAAAATTGTCCAAAAGGTAAACCACAAACTGTGGCTATTTGCAAAGCTAAGAGACTACATGACACAAGAAATGTCAATAAAAATCTTCAAGGGCATGGTGCTACCCTATTTTGACTATGGAGATGTAAACTACATGGGTGCAAAGAAAGAACTTCTAAAAAAACTGCAAACACTACAGAACAGAGCCCTGAAAATCTGCCTCAGAGTAGACAAGCTGCACCCCACCTATGACATACACAAAAGAACCAAAGTAAAATTGCTAGAAAATAGGAGAATAATTCATCTGAAAACATTAGCATACAGCTATAGTCAAGACAATAAACTCCTAACAAAACCACAAAGGGCAACTAGAGCAAATAATGCGCCACTACTAAAGCAGACCAGAAGCCAAATAAAAGCTCACGAGAGAAGCACGCTAGAAATGGCTGCCAAGGTGTGGAATGCCCAAACAGTAAAGGAACGACAAATTCCTGACCTAAAAACATACAAAAAATATCTGTGCAAAATAAGGCTAGGAACCCCCAACTAAGCTGCACCGCAAAGGGGCAGGTGATACATGTCACGGCCCACCAGCGAGACGCCCAATGGAAGGTAACCATACCAAAAGCACCCAGATAACACACCTCACAGCTGCGTACAAGCCTATGATATGTAAATAGGAGTAGGCTAGTCTAGAAATAAGAGTAGAAAAAATAAAGCACATATATGCCAAGAAAATCCAAAAAAAAATTAACATAGACTACTATAGTACTAACCAGACCAACCAACTATCTATCTGCTACTGAAATACAGGCAATCAAATACCTTATCAGCAGCTACTGTGTGATAAGACAACACCAACACTACAGCTGGCCAGCATTGAAAACAAGCCTGAATACCCAGGCTTATATGCTATGGACAGTATAAATACAGCCTCAATAAAAAAAAAAAAAAAAAAAAGAAAGAAAAAAAGTAATACTGATAGTAAGAACGAATTTGTCGAATAGTAAAAACTGCAATCCCGCTGCAAGTGACCGCACAGTGTTGTGGCGGGATTGCGATTTTGCGAAGTTAAGATAACTTCAACTTTTAAAAAAACACACAACCCCTTGCGGCTAGCGAAAAAACGTATGGTCACCGTACGGCGACTTCCGGCCGCCGCAAGCATGCCACAAGGCATGATTTGTGACCGAGGCATTATTCATTATTCTGCCTATGCATATGCCTATGGCTACGCCTTACTCTTAGCCTATGGGCTATGGCCATGGGCCTATATATAATTAATATGCTACACTAGATAAAAGATTCACCCGGTACTTTTGGTACACGGGTGAACGACAACCTAGTGTAAATACGGGCGAAAATAGCTTTAGTATAGTCCTATAGAACAGGAAGTAGAATGCCTGCCTCCAGTATAAAATGGGTACTTATATCAGCAGAGTTGGTGAAATGGCTTGTATTAGGTTGGTATTCACCCGTGTACTGCGAGTACAGGGTGAATCCTCTATCTAGGCCTAGTCTAGGGTAGATGGGTCGTTCTCAGAAGTTGTGTACCAATAGTGTGACATCAGTACCAGAAAATCAAAATGCAGCCAAAGTCCTATAAGCAAGTTTCCTCAATGTGTATGTTCTTTTGCATCTGAATAATTGAAAATAAACATATTCTGGCATTTTTAAGTAGGTCAAATGATGCTCACACCCAATAAATAGCAGTATAGCATGGAAACCAATCTGACTCCAAAATCAAATATTTTCCACACAAAACTTGACATTTTTAGGACATTTCACATGCCACTTGCTTTATAAAGAGTAGTAATAATAATTTGAAACCTCATTGCTATGGTTTTATCTTATTTGTGAATATTAAAGAGAAAAGCAAGAAAATATTAGCAGATTAACAGATTCGCAGAGTAACAAAGTGGAAACAACAATTTTACACAAATGTTTGGCTCAAATTTCAATGTTTAGGGGCAATTTCAGGATTTATCTTTTACTATACCATAACTGGGTCCATGCATAGAGTGTCAAATGGTGAAAATAGTTCCTGTACTCAGTGTTTGATACAGAGTTTCATAGTACTTGCAAGTGGAAACGAAATGTTACGATGTTAATGACTCCAGAAAATGTTAACTATTTCATAATTTAATTTTTTTTTTAGAAACTTAATGAAGACATTGTATATGACCATTTGAAGTGAAATGAGCTGTTGTTCAGAGGTTTTCATTAAGTTTGTTACACTTTATTTTCAATGCTGTTGACAATGTCACAAATTAGTGTAGATAAAAGATTCACCCGGTACTTGTAGTACACGGGTGAATACCAGCCGTATATAAATACGGGCGAAAATAGCGTTATTATGGAAGTGAGGCTCCAGTCAGTGGCTCCAGTATCAAATGGCTACCCATATTATGCATATAGGCACAGAGTTGGTGAAATGGGAGAGAATGCAAAAAAGACAAGATGGCGGCCGCAGAACGCCGTCGATTTCACTTTTAAATCTTATTAAACTAGATATTATATTATATTTTTCAACTCAAAGGTAGCGGGTAAATAATAAAACAGATGTAAAGAATGAGTGTTGCTTCATAGATTATTAAATTAGGCCCTCAATTCTTTGACCCGCATTTTCTCCACCTTTTACATAGAGTTGGTTTGCACCCCTACTGCAGCAGTACGGGGTGAATCTTGTACCTAAAATTAGTGATGTAATGTTCTATGTATTTAGCTACATCCATCCCAATAAGATACATAATACACAATATTAACATTTACTTTTGATCTAAAATATCTCCCACATTATTGGGCTAAATGATGAAATCTAAATATTGACACTCCAATAAAGGGTTTCTTTGAAATATGCATTTCTAGTAGACTACCTCAAGTGGTACACAGTTTCTGAGAACGACCCAGATACAAGATTCACCCCGTACTGCTGTGTACTACAAGTACCGGGTGAATCTTTTATCTAGGGCTACACTTGCCGACCAACCGAACTATTCGCCAACTGTCAGCCTTATTCACTAACCAAATGTGCTTACTGAAGTCGGCCAGAAGTGGCCACTTCAGTTATGTTACTTCCAACAGTCAAGAACAACGAGAATAAATTTTAAAAAACCTGAATCGATGTAGTAGCCAAGTGGGCCGAGTTAATACGACACCTGTCTAGAATTTAGATACCGACCCCTAACGTCGGTCCGGGGATCAGAATATACGTGTTGGTGACATTCGCGTACTTTGTGCGTTTCTACTTACCTGTTTGATGTCAGGATAATCTTATTGACTACTGTGATGAAAAATGAAGCCGATGCATAAAACAGAGCAGCCACAACACGAGTACTTAAGGGTACCAGAGGTGCATTGCTACTTGCCGGTAACGCCATTTTGTCAACATTTCGCGGTGACGTCACGATCGACAGGGGGCGCCACTGCCGCGTTTACGCCCCATCAGAGAGCGCTCTCTCGCCCCATGTCAAAGTTAGAGAATTAGCTTGGTCCCCTGGATTTTGTTGCTAGAGGTCGCCACTGTGGTCGTTTCAAAGGCCCGTACGGCCGTTTATTTGGCCGATACGCGCAGTGCAAAACGTCGATTTTCTAGTCCCTCCCCCTCTCTTCCCCTCTCTTTCCCTCCTTCCCTCTTTCCCTCCCTCTCTCCCTTCCCCTCTCTCTTCTCTCCCTTTCTCTCTCCCCCTCTTCCCGGCCTTCTCTTCCCCCCTCTCTCCCCCTCTTCCTCTATATATCTCCCTCTCTCCTCTCCCTCTTCCCCTTTCTCCATCCCTATCTTTCCCCCTCTCTCTCTTGCTCTCTCCCTGTCTCTCGCTCCCTCTCTCTCCCAATCCCCCTCTCTCTCCCCATCCCCCCTCTCTCTCCCCATCCCCCCTCTCTCTCCTCTCTTGCCCTCTCTTTCCCTCCCTTCCCCGTTCTCCCTCTCTTTGTCTCCATCTCCCTATTTCCCCCCCTCCTCTTCTTGCTCCTCCCTCTCTTGCTCTCTCCCCATCCCCCCCTCTCTTTCCATCTCTTCCCCCCTCCTCCCCCTCCCTCTCCCCTCCCCATCCTTTTCCCCTCCCCCTCTCTTTCCTCTCCATTCCCCCCTTTCTCCCTCTCTCACTATCTTTTTTCCCCTCTCTTTCCTCTCTCTCGCTCCTCTCCTCCCCATCTCTCTTCCCCTCTCCCTCCCTCTCTTTCCCCTCTCTCTTCTTCCCCTCTCTTCTCCCGCCCCCTCTTTCTTCCCCTATCCCTCTCTCCCGCGCTCTCTCCCTCCCTCTTCCCCTCTCTCTGCCTCTCTACCAGCCTCTATATCCACTCCCTTCATCTTAAACCCCACTCACCAATGAACAAGAAACCCTAGAAGAAATAAAGAAACTAAATCCTAATAAGTCAAGCGGACATGACAATATCTCGCCAAAAATAATCAAAGAGTGTGACACTCTACTCGCACCATCTATCTCCCACATAATAAACCTATCATTTGCAAATGCTACTGTTCCTGAAAATCTCAAAGTTGCAAAAGTAATACCCATCCATAAGAAAAATGAGAAATACCTAGTTGATAACTACAGGCCAATCAGCCTACTCAGTACCCTAAACAAATTAATGGAAAAACTAATGTACAAAAGAGTTTACCAATTTCTTAACAAATACAAAATATTATACAAATACCAATTTGGATTTAGAGAGAATCACTCAGCAATAATGGCTCTGACTGAAATCTTAGACAACATACTACAAGACCTTGAAAATGGGAAACATGTTGCAGGAGTCTACTTAGACCTGAGCAAAGCATTTGATACCGTAGACCATGACATCCTACTCTCAAAACTTAGGCACAACGGAATTCGAGGCCAGGGACTTAAATGGTTTGAGAGTTACCTAAGCAATAGAAAGCAATTTACATACATAAACGGTAAACGATCCAAGCTAAACTCAATCAGCAATGGTGTCCCCCAAGGTTCTGTCCTGGGACCTCTCCTATTTTTGATCTACACAAATGATATAGTCAACTGTACAAAACAAGATGTCAAAACAAGGTTATTTGCAGATGATACCAACGGCTTCATAACCTCAAATTCACCCAAACAACTAAAACATTCAATTAAAACATTCCTTTCAGACATATTTACATGGTGCAATGATAACAAATTAACAGTAAACCTGAACAAAACATGCTACACAATATTTAAAAGCAGAAGTACAACCATTCCTGATTACCTAAACAACATAAAGATAAACAATAACACAATAAAGAGAGTCCCTTCTGTGAAATACCTAGGTATAATTCTAGATGAGAACCTCAACTGGGATGAACATATTGATGACTTAAATAATTCAATAATTAAAACGGCTAACTCATTTAAAATAATCAGACGACGGGTACATGAGGAAAATAAAAAATTACTATACTATGCATACGTTTACTCCAAAATCCAGTATGGTATAGAGGTGTATGGGAGAGCCAAATCATCAACCCTAAAAAAGATACAAACACAACAAAACAGAGCCCTGAAAATACTGTATAGCAAAGACTATCTCACCCCAACTAAATCACTTCATAAAGACCTGGACTTACTTATGGTAACTGACATTTATAAAATATACATTGCAAAATTTGTTTACAAGCAAAAGAATGGCCTCCTCCCTGAAATATTTGATAATCTCTTCAAAGAAAACAATCAGGTCCATTCCCATAACACACGACAGATAAATAACATACATCACAAACACACTAGAAACAAATATGGCAAAATAACAACTGAAAACCAAGGAACCAATATCTGGAACTCAATACCAGTAGAGATTAGAAACCTTCAAACTTTGAAAAACTTCTGTAAAAAACTAAAGATAAGCTATCTCAATGCATACTAAATCGATTACCAGTAAAGAATATATATAATACCCCTATTAACATACATGCAAAATAACTACTGATACTGCATGTAAGTACATGAATCCATGACACAATATCCATATAATATTCCTATCATTACTTTGTTTTTTACTAACTGTGAAGAGACGCATCAGTATCTCATCATAATCATTAGTTAAAAATGTAGCTTAAGTTTAATAATTTGTTATTGTCATCACTTGTTCATTCACATCATGGAGACCAGCTAGATAAGCATCGCTTTTCTGGGATCCTTTCTGTCTGTAAGGAATTTGTATGCATTTATTGTATCACCTCAATTTATTGTAAACATACCTTGCAGAGAGTTAAAATAAAAGAATTGAATTGAATTGAATTGACTCACACCATGCTTGCGACCAAAAAATCCCACACATGTCATCAACCTCGTTTTGACCAAAGCAAAAAAAAACGTGTGGCAAAAAAGGTTGGTGACTGCCACTGAAGACCAGCGAACATAGTGTAAAAATATACGGATTTTCGGTTAAGAATTATATATTGGCAGAGAGCATTATTAGTCTTGGGCGACGGAGTGGGGACGATGTTATATAAACTAAAAGTAATAATATCCCACTCCCATTATGACATGATATAAGCTGTGTGAAATATATGTTCATATATTATGCCTGAGATTAATGAAGAGATGTTCCTATATAAGAGGCAGTACATGATTGTTGAAATATGTCTCTATGCATCCATAAAGAGTGCAATTGGAGAAAAGACCATTTTAACAGAGATCTATTGTAACTGTATAACTACCTGCCCCCCCTGCCTTGACCACTGGGCTGGTCCACCAGCCTAATTTGCATATACACACAGGGCACCACCTGCAGCTGGGTTGAGTGACAGCTACCCCTACTGGGGGAGGGTGCCACCCACCCTGACTGTGGAGGTGCCTGATTGGCTGGCTGGGGACTGCCCAGTCACCTGCATCCCATTGGCCCTCTGACCACACTAGCCTCAAACCAAGATCTTAATTCTAGACTCTGTTTCAGACCCCCTGGAGAGAGATCACTCTACTCCTGACTCTGGAGTGAGGTGCACCTACTCTTGAGCAGGAACCCCAGACACTCTGTCTGATGCTATCCAAATTCATCTATTCTAATTGAGTGTGAACACAGCCATAGGACTCCTGTCCCATGAGCTGTAAGCACTGCTTTCTATACAGGCTAAAGTAGTAATGAGATCTTGTGTGGCTAGAAGGCAAGGGGTGTGGATGATAGGTCACTGGTAGGTGGACAGGAGTTGGTGTTAGTAAAGCACAACTTCTCCACTGTTTATCTGTGTCTTGACTTCATTCTTCCTTAGCATTGGTTAATGAGCTGATAGACAAGTGATATGAAGGGGAGAGTTTCTGTGGTATTATCTGGTGTCCCAAACGTGGCCGGGCATCCAGTAATATTATAATAGGCTGGTGTCGGCTGGCGGGAACTGATTTACGATTGATTTGCAACCGATAGGTTTTCGATTGAGATCAGTCGAAATTCAGTCCCTGACCAATCGCCATCTGATTGCTGACCAATCACCAACCAACCGCTGACCAATAACCAACCGCTTCCAACCCTTTTTTCCCCTGCAAATTTGTGCTTTGGTCTCCTGGAGGTTGGTGACTGATGTGGTTAGTTTTTTTTGTGGTCGCCAAGCGGTTGCAAGCTTCTATCTGTACCTACTCCCTTTATCTTATATACATCCCCATGGCTGCCACCTGAGTATCCATTCATCAATTAGCCACCCAACCACCGTGCAAATAGCCTGGGCAATAGTATATGTCATGCTCAGTGTCACCTGAGACTGGGTTGGTTGTTGTTTTGGGGAGTTTTCAGTCGCATTGGTGCGCTGAAGGCTGCAAATCCGCAGCACTGAATGGGCACCACTGAAAGCAGTCCCATGTGGTCGGGAGTTGGGTTCCGGTGTGTAGTGATGAGAGGAATTGAGGGGTAGGGGGGAGGGGGCGGAGGAGGAACAAGGCAGCCTAAGAGTCCAACCACAGTCCTCTGAGAGGGCTGGGGGAGGCTGGGTGGTTGGTGTAGTTTTACACACCAGTAAGACCCGTGATGAAAATGGGAAATATTGTGCCTAGAGCGGGACTCGAACCCACATCTCTTTGCATTCCAGGCCAGTGTGCTAACCATTTGACAACCACTGGCTTGTCATGACATCCCCCACGCCTACTGTCTATGTGGTACTTCGCCTGGAGAGCGTTCAGCGCTCGGTCAGGATATCAGCGCCTGCGGCTTCTGCGCATGCGCGGTTTTCGCACGTTGCGGCGATCACTGCTATTTGTTTTGTTTACACTCGGCGATTCGACGCTGATCGAGCTGCTACGTTAATATCGCTTGGAATTTAAGGTTAATTTAATTAAATTTCATTATTTGAGTATGTAATTCTGTTAAATATGATCGAATTCAATAGATTTCGGCGTAATCGGTCCCTAACACTGCCGGGCACCAGCTGAGCTTGTAGCCGGCGAGGCCACGGGTGTTTTGACCACGGCAGGGCGCTGAAACTGACCGGGCGCTGAAACCGCCACAACGGACATTACACAAGTATAACTAAGTATCTTTTTTCTTTTTTAAAGCAAGTATTTGTAACTGGACTCAAAGTATTGTAAAGTTTCTGACTGTTCTATAAAAAACATGTTTTTTTTTCTCTTGATCGATCTGGCTCTTTTTAAAATTTGTATATGTTACTAGTCAAATCAGGGGTCTGTATTTTGTTATATATATTTTAATGTAACCCTTCAAGATGGGATTGGGGTGTGGTCAGATTTATGTTAATATTCTATTTTTAATTCACATTTTTTAGAAGCATTGGAGAGGCACAGACTGACAAAGACATAGCAGGCTTAAATTGAGTGAGTCTACCAGTTAAACCATTTTGTCAAAAACACAATTTTCCTATTCTGGCTTTATTCTGGACCTAGAAGTAATAAAATTAGCTCTCCATATTAATTTTTTTAAATGGGGAGTAGGGTCAGGTATGCAAATGTGCTAAAAACACAGTGAGCTGAGAGTCAATGAGTTGGCCAGTTTGATAGTTTTGTCAAAAACACCTTATTCCTTATTGGTTGTATTCTATTTAGACATGGTATATGTATATAATATGGTTTGATTCCTGGTTGAGTGTGACTGGTTGGAATATTGGATGACGGTGCCCAACTCCAACAAAGAAATAACTTAATTAGTAATAGTTCCACTAATGGCAGCACATTTTTAATGATATTGATAATGATTATTATTCCTATTATTCCATATACAGATGGAGAGGTTAGGTGTGTTCTCTCAGTTTATTAAAGCATTTAAAAAACAACATGTATTAAAAGATAACAAACTGAACACAGATAACATACTGCTGAGGCCCTGTTGCCAGATGACTTTGTGCCTATGGTAACTGCACCTCCAATAAAAGGGGAGGATCATGCTTTAAAATAAAACCAAATAATAAGCTTCATGCAATTGTTATATTAAATATCTTTCTTACCAATGAATTTCTTTGTCGAATACCCTAATCTAACCTGTCATGGAAATCCGAGAGTACCAATTGGCACCATATGATATCAGGTAAGAAAATGAGCGAAACTTGTTTGTAATATTAAATACTGAAATTTATTCATGATTCTTTAACACATAATCTCTAACAAGGGATAAGGAAAATGCAAGCTGATCGTGATGAAGTAATAACTATCTACTGATTTTACTTTGGCAGATTAAATGATTAATCATGCAATTAAACTGCAACCTAACAAAAAGAAGGATTTTCTGAAATAGCTGAGGTTGTAATTTCAGACAGATTATAGTGTCATCCAAAAAGCTGGATACAATAAGTAATTTCATTCATTTAAATTTCAAGGCAATACAATAGGTGACATTGTTCTATGACAGACAATATACCTTCACATGTAAATTTATCTATGGATAAAGTTTTGACCTGGATTTGGGCCATAGAAAACAATCATTTACATTTGTGATATTGCTGTTAAACATTATTGTTATCAGAAATGTCACTGGCATATTCCAGCATAGAGAGGGTACAAGTAGTATGATTATTATGAGGGAATTTGTAGGATGCATTGATTGTAATCAACAATTCCCGTAAATAGCAAGCACACCCACCACACTCCCTTATGTTTGTATTTTACAGATTTCTATGAATCCCAAGTACGTAAACAGACCTGGACAAGCTAACACATAGAGAAGCAACTAGTTGTAAATTCTAGCCATTTGTTATCAAAATGAGACTCAATGGTTTTTATTTGTGAATGGTGGTTAATCTCTTAAAACATCTTAAGGAGAATGCTGACTGGCATTTTGAAGATCTGTTGATGGACCACCAAAGATTTTATACTATTTTTCAGACGGGCCTGAGCATTAATGGTTTGATGGGATTAACCGCAAATACATAGATTTCCGGTTTTAATGCTAAGAAGGCAGCAGCCGTTCCGGTCGTGCCTATGCATTATCATTTGGACGGGATCCATCGCAAATGTGCCAGGCTCTGGGCGATCCCGAGGTGTCCGGTGGCGTATAACACTGAGGAACGGCTGCTGCTGTCATAACATTAATCCCAGAACCCGTCGCATTTGCGATGGATTCTGTCCAAACGATAACGCACAGGCACGACTGGAATGGCTGCTGCCATCATAACATTAAACCCGGAAACCTGCTGCATTTGCGCCGGATCCCGTCAAACCATTAATGTTTAGGCCCGACTGGATCATAGAATATGCAGTTTGTCATAGTTGAGTGTACAAACTGATATGGTTCTACGACCCCGGGTCGTCCTCCGGTGCATACGCTGTGGAACGGCTGCTGCCGTCATAGCATTAAGCCCAGGACCCAGCGCATTTGCGATGGATCCTGTCCAAACGATAATGTTTCGACACGACCAGAACAGCTGCTGCCATCATAGCATTACAACCGAAAACCTGTGTATTTGCGGTCGATCCCATCAAAGCATTAATGCTCAGGCACGTCTGATGTGGCAAGCATGGAACGGCTGCTGCATTAACTAATACAAAAGATCTGAAAGATTTTGGAATATAATAAAAATTCAAAAAGCATATTGCTTCTGATTCCTTGGAGCTTCCAGTGAATTTATAATTTGAATGTTTGGACCCCTTTGACAATTTTAGGAGGTTACCTATCTATGCACACCACACCGGGTAAATACCATGAGGTGACCTGAAGTCACCGTACGGCACCAGTGGAAGTATGGTACTTTTATCTAACGGCGGTTGTGCAGTGACATTAATATTAGGCTTCCATACGATGGCCTTGCGGTTTGTTTACATGAGTGATATTAAGTGATACCACTGCAATGACTCTCCCAAACTAGTTTGTTTGTTGTTGTTTTACATCCTAGCAACAGGACGGCCCATAGTAGTAACTATGAAGCTATTCAAGTAAAACGTTTATTAAAACATGTATGACTTACTTCATATTTCATAGCAATTGTGTATTTATTATAATAGGCTAAGTTGTATACTTTTCCCCTATGTTTTGTGCGGCTATCGCTTTCACACTATGTCTGATTGTTTTGAGCCTTTTAAGGAGGGTCCAGCAAGAGATAGCTCAACCAAACTAATTGTATGGTCTTCTCACATATGTAATAGATAAATAATTTTGTGTATAACTTGTCATGCGAATAATGTTTTAAATGGAGTCCACCTGCATTGGGTGCCCATTATTAACCTATCCCAGATAGCACACAGCCGTCGGCCCGACGGCGGCTATTGGTCGCACCGTCGCCACCGACTTTCCACCGTCGGCCCACCGTCGGGCCGACGATGGTGTTCTGACATTGGGTTTCAATCCCTTTCCACCGTCGAGCCACCGTCGGGCCGACGGTGGTGTTCCGACGTTGGGTTTCAATCCCTTTCCACCGTCGAGCCAACGTCGCGCCGACGGTGGTAGCCCGCTGCTGGTTTTCACTTATTTTGAACATTTGGTCCACCGTCGAGCCACCGTCGGGCCGCCACTGGTTTCCATTAATTTTGCACATGTGTGCCACCGTCGAGCCAACGTCGAGAGAACGACAACTTTTACACTTCCTTTAGTGGGCCGTGCTTGCCGCAGCTTCTTTAACTTCGGTGTTCCGGTTAGTGATCGTCGCGGATCAGTGCGAACGATCGAGCAGGGTTAAAAATCTACACGAAACTCCGAAATTCGCGGAATATTCTTACGGATTACTTAACAGGTTTGTTTTACTTAATATGTATTAGATAATTCATGTGCAAGTTTTGTAATTTATTACGACGTACTAATGGAAATTATACGTGATTAATACGCGGATTTTGAATTACCAGTACGGGACTGTTGACGAAGGACCGCCATCTTCGGTTTTTTCCGGAGAAGACACTGTCCCATACAGGTTAGACACTTGTCAATCCGTTCAGTTGCACATATTCTTAGTTTTATCAAATTAAATAGAGTTGTGGGGTTATGGATAATGGGAAATACTGTGCCTAGAGCGGGACTCGAACCCACATCTCTTTGCATTCCGGGCCAGTGTGCTAACCATTACACCACCTAGGCTCCCTGATATCAACACACTCCCACGCCTACCTGTCTATGTGGTTACTTGCCTGAGAGGTCAGTGCAGACCACTACACTCGTCCCCCTGGAATTGTAAGTCTTGTAATGCTTACAATTACATACATACAGGCAATGCACTAACACATACATACACAGGGTAGGTTCAACAACCATACAGCGCAAAGCTTGTACAGGATCCTGGTCACGGCACCAGTGTTGTGGGGGTGATGAAAATGGGAAATATTGTGCCTAGAGTGGGACTCGAACCTACATCTCTTTGCATTCCGGGCCAGTGTGCTAACCATTACACCACCTAGGCTCCCTGATATCAAGACACTCCCCACGCCTACCTGTCTATGTGGTTACTTGCCTGAGAGGTCAGTGCAGACCACTACAATAGATATCAAGAACCCTAAGCTTATAAATTTAATATACTCTTTTTGGTAACGATGTTGGCTATATGTGTACCAAGCGATTTGTTTCTACATGGTGTGGTTTTAGAGATATTTCACTTTTTCTGTATTTAATTTACCACTAACCCTAACCCTTATGGAGCAGTCACACTACGACGTGTATTCCGGCGTGCCGCCAACGCGCTTAAATATATTCAACGCGTCGAGAAACGTCAAACTTTTCGGCGTGTTTTGAGAAAACTTGACGTGTTAGGAGCGTGTTGCTGGTGCGTTGTTGGCGCGCCGCCAACGTGTTCCGCCGGTGGAAAAAAAACCCAATGCTGCTTGACCCAATTTCGTTCGGTTCCCACGGGGGTTGCCAGCGTGTTGTCAACGTGTTGCGGACGTGTTGTGGCGCGTTATCAGCGCGTTGTCTGCGTGGTAAAGGCGTTTGACGAACGGGTGTCAGAATCGGGTGCTTTGGTAAAGGCCATAGAAGTAAATCTATATCATTATATACTCAACGTGCTACGAGCGGGCCGCCAACGCGCTGGTAGCGCGTTTCGACGGTATGCTAACGCGCCCGTAACGCGTAACGCAACACGTCGGCCAGCGCCAAAAGTTTTGTCCAAGCACAAAACTTTCGGCGCTGGGCGACGTGCGCCGACGTGTTGTATCAAAGCGACCTGTCAATCATAGTGTACCGACGTGTACCGACGCGACGGCAACGCGTTGCTAACGCGTTGCCGGCGCGTTCCGACGTTTCGACCAAAAACACAACACGTTGGCACGCGTTGTCCAACGCCGGGCCAACACGTCGTAGTGTGACTGCTCCATAACCCATATACAGAAAAGGGAAAATATCTCTAGAACCACACCACGTAGAAACAAATCGTTTGGTACACATATATAGACAACATCGTTACCAAAAAGATTATATTAAATTTATAAGGTTAGGGTTCTCGATTTCTATTAATTTTGAATAAAACTAATATTTTGCACTGGCCTACCAGAGGAGGACCAGGCACCTTCGGGCCGACGTTGTTTTGCCGCCGTCGGCTCGATGGCGACTGCCATCGTCGGCAGCGGCCGCCGTCGAGCCGACGGCGGAGGTTGGACAAAACAACGTCGGCCCGACGACGGTTTCCACCGTTGGGTCGACGGAGCGGCCGCCGTCGGGCCGACGGCTGTGTGCTATCTGTGTTGATATATGATCAATGAGGTTAATTAATTTATCTGCAGGCTATTATTATATAGCAGTGCCTGCGGGCCAACAGGCTGGTAAAGACACTATATGAATGAGTGCTATTATTGTATAACTTTGTACTTCGGGCCAACAGGCCGACATGCACCACCGGTGGGGGCAGTTCTTACGATTGTATATACTCGCTTTGACATCTGCTCATTAAACTGGGCTGGAGTGCCTTGGCTACCAGCTCAACGCTCCCAATACCGGTAGCTACCGACTCAGGGAGGGGGAGGGGGGGGGGGGTCACATGCTCCCCCACTGTCTGTCTCACTTGCGCAGAATTTTAACTTTAATAAAGAGGAGGGGCCTTTTAAGGAGGGTCCAGCCAGAGATAGCTCAACAAAACTAATTGTATTGTCTTCTCACTTACGTAATACATAAATAATATCGGTAGGGCCTACTAGAAACCACCTAAGTATAGACCAGTCGGGTTCCAGTTCCCATCATGGCTGCTTAGTTGTGTCTAATTGCACCCAGGTGGAACAATATAAATACAGTATTCGTGGTCAGTGACGGCGCTCAGAGCGGCAGCAGTTGTAGCCACAAACCGCAGCAGTTGTAGCCACAAACCGCAGCAGTCGTACCCGCAAACTGCAACAGTCGTAGCCGCAAACTGCAACAGTTGTAGCCACAAACCGCAGCAGTCGTACCGGTAAACCGCAGCAGTCGTAGCCGCAAACCACAACAGTCGTAGCCGCAAACTGCAGCAGTCGTACCGGCAAACCGCAGCAGCTGTAGCCGCAAACCACAACAGTTGTAGCCGCAAACTGCAGCAGTTGTAGCCACAAACCGCAGCAGTTGTAGCCACAAACCGCAACAGTTGTAGCCACAAACTGCAGCAGTTGTAGCCACAAACCGCAACAGTCGTACCCACAAACTGCAACAGTTGTAGCCACAAAACGCAGCAGTTGTAGCCGCAAGCAGCTGCAGTAATTAGGTGATCGGACATAAAGTTTCGTATTTCAGAAGTGGCGTATTCATCCAGATTAACGAAGTTTGGTGTATTTGAAGGGATATGAAAGATTGTTGCCATTGAGTTGATTTGGAATGGGTGTAAGATTGTCATGTCACACACTGTAATATGTAAGTGTAAATAAAAGTGTATTTCAAGTTCACTGTGTTCTTCGGCTAAGTTAGTTCATAAAGCATTCTTTTACTATCGGAATTCCGACTTGCTCTTAAGTGAAGGTGTTTTTATTTGTGCTTAAAGAAACACTAAATACATCTCCCGCCTATGTTTGGTGCTTTTTATACGCTCAGATCAGAATTGTCTCCCAACAACAAAAGTACCAAGCCTGAAATATATTCGGTTAATCGTCATAATCTACCATGCTTTAGTTGGAAATAATTGTTATTATAAATGGCCAACTATGGAGATAGTTTAAGTTAAAACATGGCAGATCAATTTTGGTTTTGCACATTAAAATACTGGACACCATAGGTTTAACTAGTAACGGGTTTAATTAAATTGACTTAATATTTCCTGCTATGCAGCAAAAAATGCTTAATAAGCGCGCAGCATATAAATGGATATGTAGAACCAAATTTACGTTAATTGTTTTGGTTAAAAGAATTCGATGCTCCCAACTGACTACGCAGCGATAATTAACAAGGCCCCTTCACACAAATAGTAAAACGATAAAAATACAAGTTGTTTCTTTACCTTTATTATCAAACCTAAACGTAATTGTACATGTTCCGTATCAAGGCTACTTCAAAATTACTTTCTCAGTTACTTAAGAAATTCACCGAAAATAACGTCTCTACTTTATTTTGAGTAAACCAATCGATAACATGAGATCAATCCAAAGTTATGTATTACAATTTTGTCCTTCTAAACAACAAAACCAGAAATGCTTTGATATAAATTATCAGGATGTTCTATTTAGGTCATACGATCTATCTCCGGAGATAAATATTACTTTTACTAGTCTAGTTTGGTATTAATGACAGAAGTACCCTGTGGAACGCATACACAATTTGTAGTTCTATCTCGGATGGGAAGGGCGGGTCAATGACACATGAGCTAATTGTAGAAGATATAAGAGTTGTTTGTTTAGGATCATTTCTATTTGTTTTCTAGCCTATAATAATATACAACATTACCAAAAGGTAACTATTATGATTTTTTAAATACAAATTTCAATATGGCAGCTCAAAACCATCAGATTATGCACCGTTAAATGGACTTCCTTGGATTAGTAAAAATGTTGGTTTAAATCCAAAGCCATCAACGCATTCATGAGAATATTCGGTATACGATATCCACAGCGTATTTATATCATACCAAACTCAATAAGCATTATACAGTTTTTATCAGAACACAAACATACTGCGCTTTAGATGTAATTAATAATAATGCAAAGTAAATAACATGGTAAAGCTACAACTGTTTACAGACTGCACTATTTACAAGACCTGCTGTTTCACCTCCCACATACACAATAGCCGTGGACAAATTGACCCAATTCTATTCGAATTGCCATTAAACGACGCTTTATTATAACATGACTGGTTAGTGCAGTGTGTGTGTGTATTTAGCCGTGAATAAATTATACTCTACAAATACATCATATCTGCAATATACAGTCCTATGTCATAAATCATACTGGTAATACAACACACAGAGGTGGCAGTTTTCTGAATACACCAGGGAAAATATTTCGCAGAGAATGTTATTGTTATATTTGTTAAATTAAGCATGAGAAATTTCAATTGCTGACAATTGGTCTTCCTTATCCCACTGCTCCATGTCCATTTCCTAGTAATGCTGAGCACCAAGCTAGGTAGTGACAAGTATCAGTTTTTTTAAAAGACATCGCTTTGACTCGGGTGGGGCTAGAACCCCCATGACCTCCCTGCCACACGGGAAGTGGGCGCTCACCTCACACAACCATAACCCGATCCACCAATGTCCAGATGCACTGTTCAAATCATCATATCGTCATCAGAGTCTGTTCTCATTCTCACCACATACTCATGGTCCTTATGCAGTGCGCGCGCATTAACCTCAATGATCGGTGCAGAAGTGCTCACTTCAACCTCAATGTCTGACGACACCTGCAGTCCCAGAGGAGAGAACCCCCCGTCACTGTGGTCTGCCTTCACAGCGCTCTCTGCCGCCCCACACTCGCTCTCATCCGTCTGGGTCCCCGCCTCCATGGCACCATCCACCGCGTTCATCGGATGCAACATCTTGAAAAGGTCCTTGAGCACCCCAAGCTCTTTGGCCAGCAGCTGCACCTGCTGCTCCAGCTCCTTGTTCTCCAATCTCAGCTGACTGGCATGTTTCATGGTATTTTTCTTCTTCTGCTTCGTCTGAGTCCGACTTTTGCGGACGGCCACATTGTTCTTGTCGCGCCGCTCCTGGTACTGCGGGGTATCCTTCGGGTAGGCCCGCCGCCTTGACTTCTTCCCGGGCACTGGGTCACCATTCTCATCCAAACGCGGCTTTGGTGTCATTTTTCTCCGCTTTCTACTCTCTCCTCCACTTTCTTTCTAATCTTTTCTTTCACAATTTTAAGCAGTGCGGCTAATTAATTAAATAATTAATGTCCGTAGTAGCACACGGCACTGTAGTCCGCTGAAACGCCAAGCTAAGGGAATCTTTGTGGCGGGTCTGAATTTTAAATGAAGTGGCCTACTCGATGTGAAACTGTCAATGTTCCAAGTCTCGTCTACTCAATGTGAAGCCACCAATATTCCAACTACTGTTGACTGGCGAGGTCTTGTCCAACGTCTCACCCTTCTCTTCACACACCCTCAAACGATATTAAACTTGAAACCTTGAATAAATAAAGCAAAACGAACACTATTAGTAATGTTAAATACGCATTTCCACCAGGGATGCAGTGGTTTCGGATAGGCTTCAGGCATTATGAAACTCTACCATAGTTCTTTGCAATAGTCTGTGAGTATTGAGTAATAAAGTCTATACCGCCGAGTGTCATGACAAGTGTCCAGCACTTGAAATTATTCGTTTGTTACTGCCATATGCCCCATTAACGGTTATCGTCTGAAACATTGACTGGAAGTCTCACTGACATTAGACTAGTGATACAGGCACTGTATCACTAACAAGTAACAGTAAAGGCACTGTCACACGACGACGTACAGCGTCAGCGCGTGCTCAATTTGCCAGTATGTCGGCTTTCGTCGAACTTTTCAGCGGCTGGTGGTAAAAACGGGTGTATACACAATGTACACACAATGTACGTAATGTATTCAGAACGTATCTCTGACGAATTGCTAGTGTATGAGAGCGTTCATGTGCCTCGCAAAATGTTCGCATACGTTCATGGAACGCTGACCAATGTTACATACGTTACTCAATCGCTAGAAGTACAGCGTATACATTAAATATGCTGGAGATACGGCAGGCATACGTTCGAAGTATGTTTGGAGTAGGTAATGCATCCATTGGCAGTACGCGGACTGCACGTTCCCGCTGGCTGAACATACGGCTAACGTGCAGCAACATAAACCAACTTATCCCATACGTACTCCCAAATGTACACGCAGCATACAAGACACACGTTGAAAATTGTTAGCGTGCGGAACAATTTTTCGGAGCCTCGACACATGTCGATGTATACCGACATATCCAGAACGTATACAAAGTATGCCCAACGTACATGTAACATACGACGAAGTAGGCCAACGTGTTGGTCAAAAATCACATACTTTGGCGTACGTTGAGGCGATACGTCGTAGTAGAAGTAGTGTGACAGGCCCTTTACTTAACTTAGTACATAACATGGTCATGGGCAGTCATAAAATACTTTGCTGTAGTTATTTCTTAACTTAGTCTTAAGTCAGGTGTTATATCACGGCACAACCTACCATTATAACATTAGCCACGTGATATAGTAACTCTCTCCTTGATAAGTTGAAGTTTGTTTGTATTCTCTGCGGGTGCACAGAAATAAGCTAAAATGTTAACCCAGAAGTGCCCCTATCATCGCCCAGAATAGATTTCATCATCTTCCAGCTGGAGTTCTGTACTGTGTTTTCTGAATTGGTGATCTTTCATCAGCCCTAAGCAGGAGAGTCAAAAGACACATTTAGAATAATACGCATAGAACAAATAAGCTAAAGCAACGTAACCAGCTTACCAGCCTAATTATCTTACCGCTGAATATATAAGATCTACAGCTTGGCAGTCTTCTGTGCCCAGAATGACGTAGAAACGCTTCGGCCAATCACAGATCAGGACACAAAAGAGTCGCCCGTGTTGCTTTTATTGTTTGCACATGCACGATCTGTTTATACACACGCTCTCTGATAGTCCGATGAAGCATCAACGTTTCAAAACAAAAACACTGATCAATTCAATTCTTTTATTTTAACTCTCTGCAAGGTATGTTTACAATAAATTGAGGTGATACAATAAATGCATACAAATTCCTTACAGACAGAAAGGATCCCAGAAAAGCGTAGATAAAAGATTCACCCGTTGTAGTACACGGGTGAAGACCAGCCTTATGTAAATACGGGGGAAAATAGCATTAATATGGAAGTGAGGCTACAGTATGAAAGTGAGGCTCCATATGTGGCTCCAGTATCAAATGAATACTTCTATAGGCACAGAGTTGGTGAACTGGGCGAGAATGCAAAAAGACAAGATGGCAGCCGCAGAACGCCGTCGATGTCACTTTTAAATCTTATTAAACTAGATATTATATTATATTTTTAAACTCAAAAGTAGCGGGTAAATAATAAGATATAGGTAAAGAATAATTGTTGCTTGTTAGTTTGTGAAATTAGGCTCTCATTTCTTTGACCCGTTTTTTCGCCAGCTTTTACATAAGGCTGGTTTGCACCCCTACTGCAGCAGTACGGGGTGAATCTTGTACCTAAGAAAAGCGATGCTTATCTAGCTGGTCTCCATGTAGATAAAAGATTCACCCGTTGTAGTACACGGGTGAAGACCAGCCTTATATAAATACGGGCGAAATTAGCGTTAGTATGGAAGTGAGGCTCCAGTATGTAGCCCCAGTATCAAATGGCGGGGCATACTATGTTAGGGTGGTGGAATGGAGAATGGTTGAAAGGGAGAGATGGGTAAAAGACACGATGCGGCGCCCGAACGCGTCGTGATTTCACTTTTAAGAATCTTATTTAAACTAGATATTTTATTATATGTTTCAATTCAAAGTAGCGGGTAACTAATAAGATATAGGTAAATGTAAAGCATAATTGTTGCTTTGCAGGTTTTTTTTAGTTGTGAAAATAGGCTCTCAATTCTTTGACCAGTTTTTTCGCCAGCTTTAATTAAGGTGGTTTGCACCCGACTGCAGCAGTCGGGGTGAATCTTGTACCTCGGTCACCATGTAGATAAAAAGATTCACAGTAACAGGGCTGTGACTAGATAAAAGACCAGCCTTATATATAATGGGGGAAAATAACATTTAATATGGCAGTGAGGCTACAGTATGTGCTCCAGTATCAAAGATGGCGGCAGACGCCGTGGATTTCACTTTTAAATTGCATTAAACTAGATATTATATTATATTTTTCAACTCAAAGGTAGCGGGCTAATAATAAAACAGATGTAAAGAATAATTGTTGCTTCTTAGATTATGAAATTAGGCTCTCAATTCTTTGACCCGCATTTTCGCCAGCTTTTACATAGGGTCTGTGGTCTGCACACTCTGTGGCTTTGCCCGCAGTATGGGTGCGGAATCTAGTATCTAGTCTCCATGATGTGAA
>CM059187.1:157794735-157872039 GCA_030323885.1 Branchipolynoe longqiensis | reverse complement strand
TAAGTTATATATGTAGTAGTCTGAACATGAGCTCTACTATCACGCGGTAGCAGCGGAGACTACGACGCCACTGGCGCAGTTCCACTACACTGCGCTAGGTGGCGGCACGGGTCACCACCGGTCAGACCCTAGCCGGGCTGACCTCTACTGCGTGTGGTTGACCCACCCCCCCACACACACCTATAGAGTCGATGTGGGATCTGGCGAGTCAGGGGGCGGGTCAGACAACTACTGACGCCGGGAAGAGCAGATGGTACACTTGATTGAATCTTGGTGTTCTTCCGTGTGAGTGAGAGAGTCGGAGGGCCGTGGGCCATTACATTGGTGCCATGAGCCAGCTCACCTTCTGCGTAAGGGGTGAGTATTGGACCTGGGCCATGGAATCCGAAGGTAAGGTCTCTTCGTAATATTTCATTATGGAAGGGGCGACGGTGGGTTAACTGCGCAGTGGGCGCCAGTACCAAACTGATGGTACAGGGCGTCCCGACGCGGTAGGACTGCCGGTGGGCGCGGACCCTTCTGTGGTGAGTGAACTGCACCGCGCTCATGTAACACCTGTGGGTAATGTTGATGTTAAGACGTCCATTATGAGTGCAGGTGCCGGCGTCATAGGGGACGGCCGCCAGGGGTCAGTGCGTGGGGGGGGTGTAGCCACTTCCGCACGGGGGCCGGGGCGGTCGCCTGTGGGTGCTGAAGGCGTTGATGATTATTGGGCGCAGTTAGCGCGGCTGAGTGGCACTCCGCCGCCAGGCATTCCGCAGTTGTTGACACCGGCGGCAATGCAGGGTGGTGGGGGTGGTACGCAGTTGAGCACGCGTTCTGATAGCGGTGGCGCAGCATTAGGTAATGTTGCGCCATCGACTGCAGCGCGAAATGTTCTCTCAGTTGATGATAATGATACTGTTGGGGGCATTGCGGGGAGTGCTGTGAAGGGGGGCTTCGCTCTTGATGTTATGCGGTCTCTGTCGATCAATACTGATTCGGGGGCGGGTGTACATGAGGGTAGTAGTTCGATCGGGTATCGCGATGACTTAGGTCTGGGCGTACGCGGGAGTTCTATGCGTGAGGTGCCGCTGGAGTATTCGCCGTGGGGGAGTTCGGCTGTCCGTTCTGTGGGGATGGGAGCTGGACGCAGTGATCCCCGGATTCCCTGTCGTAGGGAGGTTTTCCCGTCTTTGGAGACAGGGCTCATAGCCGAGGACTCGTTGACATTTGGGTCGGAGCATGATTCGGTTATGGGTCGTACGGTTTCGGGATCGCAGTCGGAGCGTCAGGATGTGATGCGTGTCCGCCGTCTGCGAGCTTGGAAGCGGGTCCAGTTTGAACGGATGGCGGAGGAGAGGAGGGCGTTGGATGAGATGAGGGTTTCCAATGCTGAATCCTTCGCGCGCGGTTTGGCGGATCTAACCGTGGCACGGCGCGTCGCCGCAGAGGAGGTGAATGCTAACCGTTTGCTGGTTGAGGAGCAGGAGGCTGCTTTCATGCAGCAGACGTTGGATTTATCCAGGCGGGAGGCGCTGAATGTTCAGTTGCAGGGGGAAAATCAGAGATGTGAACAGTTGCTAGCTGCTGAGAGGGCTGGGCTGGATTCTGCTCTGGAGATCCTTGCAGGGGAGCGCGCAGATTTTCAGGCTGAAAAACAGGCGTTTGAGCGCGGTCTGGGGCTTGGGGATAGTGGTGCGAGGGTTACTGAGTCTACGCGGTTAGATGACGGCGGGGCGCAGTATCCATTGCCTAGTGCGCGCCCGGTTTCCGCGGGTAGCTCGCCGCATTTGCCGGCGCCTTCTAAGGGGGGCGGTGGTGGAGGCGGGGGTCCGAAGGAGCCGGTGCCCTCTTCGGGGGATGGTGGTTCTCGGGGAGGAGGTTCTGTGCAGCATCAGAGAGGGGTGGTGCAGGATTCCGTATACGTGGGTAGGACTCATGAGGAGGTACGGGTAGAGAGGATTCCTGACCAGGAGGGTTTGGGTGGTGACGCAGTACCCATTGCGCCATTGCCTGGGCTGCCTGTGGGTCGCCAGTACTCAGTGGAAGAGATGTGGTTGTTCCGGAATCATCCTGCGATAATGGATGTTATTCGGGAGCCTGCTTCGATTGGGGGGGGGCCGGATGGGAGTCGTGTAATCGGGATACGTTGGAGCTGGATGAGAATGTTTTAAGGTATCCTGTGGCAGGTTCTGCGCGGATTCCGACGCTGCGTCCTAAGCTATTCACGGGTATTAAGCAGGAATGGAATATCTGGTGGCGGGACTTTACGTTGGATATGCGGTCGAACATGTGGGATGAGAGGGTGGCTCTCATTCAGCTGTTGCCTCTGTTGAGGGGGGGGCCGGCGCAGGACTGCGTGGACGCGTGGGAGGCGTCATGGGTTAACAACGATGAGGGAGTTGCTTCCTATCATCTCGTATAAGTTCCGACCGGTGGACCCCATGGCACGCTGGTATCAGTGGAAGAAGCGCGTCCAGACGGCTCGTGATGGATCGTACCGTGCGTACGGTCTGCAACTGCAGGTTGATGGGCGGGAGGCTGCGAGAGATACGGGGATGAGTGAGCGTGCGATCGAGACTAAGATAGTCGAGCGTTTCGTGTGCTCACTCATGGATCCGGGGGAGCAGCGTGCCGCCTATGACCGGTGGCGGCCGGGCAAGTCATCTCTGGAGGAGATGTTTGAAGTAGTCGACGATTACTGCGCCAAGGCATCGCGTGCTGGCCGGTCGACTGCGGTGGAGGCTATTCGACTAGAGGATGAGTCGGATAGTGAGTTCGAGGTTGAGGTGGCTGCGTATAACGCGCCGCGTGATCCTCGGCATGGTGGCAGTGGTGGTTTCTCTCGGGGGAGTTCTGGGGGGGGCTATCGCGGTGGTAATTCTTTCCGCGGTTCGTCGGGTGGTGGCTATCGTGAGGGTGGCAATTTTCGTACGAGCGCGGGGGGAGGTTATCAGTCGCCGCCTATCACTAAGGCGCTGGTCCAAGGATGGATGCGCGATGTGATGGGGGAGCAGAAATCTGCGGGGCAGGTATCAACACGTGGGGGTAGCTCATCTGGGTTATCTGCGCGCAGGCGTGTAGCTAAGAAAGATACGCGTGCTCGTGATCACGAATGTGGTCGTTGCTTTGCTTTCGGTCATTGGCCTATACAATGTACTGGAGTAAAACGTACTCTCGAGGAGACTGTGATAGCCGGTGATCGCGAGGGTAGGGACAACTCGGGTGTTGATCGGGCGAGGTTGGCGCGTCTCCGTAAGGACAGGGACGTTAAGGCTAAGCCTAATTTAAACGCCTAGGGTTGGACCATTTGGGCGTAGGCCCAACCCAATTGGCAAGCCCGGATACCGCCAAAGCGGATGCGGTGTTGACTATCAAGGAAGCCGGTGTGCAGTCTGATGCTAGCGCGGGACCGCCGGTGGTCGCCCCTGGTGATTCTATCCCAGTGGAGTCGGTATTGTGGGATGGCATGAAGCAGATAGCGCGTTGCGTTTCTGCTTTGGCTCCCGCGCCTTTGGACGACTGTATGCAATTTATAGTGCAGCGTCAGGGGTGCGACCTGTCTCACCCTTGTGGTAAACGCTTATTCGTGGATTCCACTTTCTGGACTTTGGACGGAAAACGGTGGTATGTGAGAGTGCGTGTTAGAGGGACTATCGGGTATTTTTTAGTAGACAGTGGGGCTGCGGTCACATGTGTTGGACGGAAATTCTACGATAAGTTGGACGGTGATAAGGTGTTTTTCGATAATAGCGTGAAGCCTGTCACTGTCACTGGTGCACCACTCAAGCAGTACGGACAAGCCATACTATCTCTGGAGATCGGGGGGAAAATATTTCATTATGCCCCTACTGTTTCCGATATTTCAGAGGATGGTATTTTAGGTGCGGAATTTTTGGAGTATTATGGTTGTGAACTGCGTCGTGCAGGCAGCTTGTATCTTCAAGATCCGTATCAACTCACGGTGCAGTGTGAATTGCGTCGCGATAGTCAGACTGTGTCTGCTGTTGCGCAGGATGTTCGCATTGCGCCGATGACCGGCTGTGATGTTAAAATATCAGCTGTAGGAGTTGACGGTGATCACCAGAGCCTGTTTGAACCGATGGTCTCAGAATTGCATGAACTGGGATTAGTAGGTCAGAATACGCTAGTGTGGGGTCCTGTTGGCTCAGTGGTACCTTTGTTTAATCCGAATCGGTATGCGGTTAGGTTACGTAAGGGTACGACTATCGGGGTGTTGAGTGAGGCTACTGACTTTGGTGAGGTTCATGGTGAATACGCTAGGGCGGAGTTGACCAAGCATTCCGGTGTAAACATGGCTTGCGGCAACGAGGTCATTGAGTCAGCTGTTGGCGCAGTTGACCCAGTGGGTGGGGTTGCCGTGAGACAGTGTTGGGCGGCCAGCTGTTCGCAGTTACCTGGTGATTGGGGTAGTGGTCAGCCCGAGCTGCGTGTCGCGCAGACGGCGCAGCTTGATTGCCCCTCTACTGTTGTGAGTAGTAGAGGGGAAGTGGGCGTTGCTGCATTGGGGGAGGTTACCGAGACGGTTACTTTTGGTACGACGGAGGAGTGCGTGGCGCCTTCTGTGGTATCGGAGTCCCTTGATGGAAGCTTGCCTGCCCATCTTTTACCTTTGGCTATGGGGTGTGAGGTGGTGGATGAGTCTGATCGCTCGCAGGTTGTGGACTTTCTGGGTAGAAATATTCAGGTTTTCGCGGTGCCTGGTGAGACGTTGGGCTGGACTGAGGTGGTGAAGCATGGCATTGATGTCGGTGAGTCTGCTGCTTTTAGGATTCCCTATCGGCGTTTCGTGCATTCGAAGAAAGAGGCACTGGAGACGGAGCTGCATAAGTTGCTGGATGGTGGGGTGATTAGAAGTAGTGATTCGCCGTGGAGTTCACCTGTCCATTTAGTCAAGAAGAAAGATGGTTCTATCCGTTTTTGCATTGACTACAAAAAACTCAATACTGTGACGCGGAAAAATGCTTACCCATTACCGCGCATAGATGAGTCGCTCGAGAGTTTAGGGGGTAATGAGTGGTTTTGCACTCTGGATCTGCAGTCTGGGTATCATCAGGTAGCGATGGATCCGGAGGATATTGCTAAGACTGCTTTTAGTACTCACTTAGGCTTATTCGAGTGGAACGTGATGCCGTTTGGGCTTTGTAATGCTCCAGCCACGTTCGAGAAGATGATGACGGATATGCTGGCTGGTCTTCAGTGGAAGATTTGCTTGGTGTATCTGGATGATATCATTGTCTTTGGTCGGACACTAACCGAATGTTGTGAGCGACTTCAAGCAGTGTTTGATCGTTTACGTTCCTATGGGCTGAAACTCAAGGCTTCAAAGTGTCGACTTTTTAGGCGTGAGACGCAGTACCTGGGGCGGGTGGTTTCTGCGAAGGGGATTAAGGCAGACCCGGAAAAGCTCTCTGCAAATGCGGGGTGGCCCAGACCTGAGGATATGAAGGAAGTGAGATCATTTCTTGGGTTTGTGTCATATTATCGCGATTTCATTGCTGATTTTGCGCGGTTGGCTGTTCCTTTGCAGGACTTGGTCGTTACCGAGAAGAAAATAAAATTTGTGTGGGGCGACGCTCAGGAGGCGGCATTTCTGGGCTTGAAAGGTGCCTTTACTCAGACCCCGGTGCTGCGATATCCGCGAGCGGTGGGGCGGTTCATTCTGGACACTGATGCGTCGGGGTTTGCAATCTCGGGCGTGTTAAGTCAGGTGCAGGATGGGGTAGAGGTCCCGTTGTCTTTTGCGAGTAATAAACTTAATAAAGCGCAGCGGAATTATTGCACGACGAAGCGGGAGTTGATGGCTATCGTCGTGTACAGCAGGAAGTGGAAACATTTCTTGATAGGGTCGGATTTTATTATCCGGACGGATCATCATTCTCTTCGTTGGTTGTTAAATTTCAAGGAGGCGGAGGGGATGATGGGGCGTTGGTTGGCCACTTTATCTGAGTACGGTGTGACGAATGAGCATATTGTGTACAGAAAAGGGGTGGATCATATCAACGCGGATAGTCTGAGTAGGATCCCGGTGCGGAAGTGCGGCCGGGGTGATTGCACGGACTGTGGCGCGCATAATTGTGTACTCGCAGCAATTTCTGCGATGCGTTTGGCGGATATAGATGATGATGAGCTTTGGACGTTATCGGAAGTTCGCTTGGCGCAGCGCCAAGATCCCTCCATCCTGCGTATAATCAGG
Source organism: Branchipolynoe longqiensis (assembly GCA_030323885.1). Lineage (NCBI taxonomy): Eukaryota > Metazoa > Annelida > Polychaeta > Phyllodocida > Polynoidae > Branchipolynoe > Branchipolynoe longqiensis. The sequence continues at coordinate 157,865,840 of CM059187.1, read as the reverse complement.
TGGTTGGAGGTGGGCCGCTCGAAACCTCTGCGTGACGAGCTGGCGGTGGAGAATGCGGAGACTCGTAAGATTGTGAATCAGTGGGCTCTGCTGGAACTGCGTGAGGGGGTGCTCTGCAGGTGGAAGGTAGTGGGTGAAGACCTACGCAGTCGCCTGCAGATCGTCGTGCCATTTGCATTGCGCGATGATGTGTTGTTGTTTTGTCATGGGCATTCTACAGCTACACACTTTGGGCGTGTTCGCTCCACCAAGCGTTTAGCTTGGCGGTTCTATTGGCCTGGCATGACTTCTGATATTAGGCGGTGGGTACGCACTTGCCATAAATGTCAGGTGGTTAAGCTGGGTGAAGGGATAGCTAAGTTACCGTTGACTCAGGAATTGTCTGGGCATCGGTGGCGCCATCTAGCGTGTGACTTTGTGTCAGGGTTTAAGACGACGTCTAGGGGTAATGTGGTGATGATGGTAGTGCAAGACTATTACACTAAGTACGTGCAAGTGTACCCCTTAAAAGATCACACTGCACCCACTGCAGCGCAGGCGTTGGTGGATAACTGGGTTTTGGTATTCGGTGCCCCGATGCGGATCCATTCGGATCAAGGACGGGAATTTGAGTCCACACTGTTCCAGTCCATGTTGTGCTTGTTGGGCGTTAAGAAAACGCGTACGAACCCGTACTGTCCTCAATCGGATGGTATGGTAGAACGTTTTAATAAGACGTTAATATCTGCGTTGGCTTGTACCGTGGATGACTTTCAGGATGATTGGGATTTACAGGTCAAGTTTGTGGCACACGCATATAACTGTACGGAGCACGCATCTACGGGTGTGACTCCGAACAGGTTACTATTTGGGGAGGAGCTCCGACTAGCAGCTGATCTGCAGTTTGGGGTGGTGAATCGTCAAGTAGATCGCCCTTGTGAGATCGTGTTTGTAAGATGGTTGGAGCATTGCTTTCACCACGCGTATAGCGCAGTTCGCGATGCTTTAGGTCGGGCAGCGGTTCGTCAGAAATCTGACTACGGGCCTGCTGCGTGGCCCCAGTTCAAAGTGGGGGACCGGGTGGTGCGGTATCATGCGCCGCTAGCTCGGGTCAAACTCGCAAAGAATTGGGATGGTCCCTTTACTATAACGGAAGTTGTCTCTGACACCACAGTTATTATGAAGGGCAAGGATGGTAAATACCGTAAATCTGACGTTAGACGTCTTAAGCTTTACACCGAGCAGATGTCTAGGAACGCTGGGCCATCCTCCTGGCTGGATGCACATGTAGGGGACGAGCCCGCACCTGTGAGGGTGGAGGCTGGCACTATAGATGTGGTTGGTCAGATGAAAGTACCTGGGCTTCCAGTTACTGCGGAGGAGGCTATGCGCCCTAGGTGGCATTGGCCTGATAAGCGGAAAAATAAACGTCGGCGTCGGTCTAGATCAGTGTCTGATGCCGATAGTATTATTTCTGTACGCAGTGGCTCGGATAGTGACAGCGACTTTGTACCAGTTGGACAGGGGTCTCATGTGGGCTCGGATGCACCGCCGGTGCGGCGATCTGAGCGTTTAGCATTACGACGCAGATAACTGGTATCGGGTGGGGTAGTAGGTATTAGGCTACTCCACCCTGGTGTTGTTTGGTCTCCGGGGGTTGGGGTTACATTATGTGCTTCGATCCCTGTTACACAACGAGTAACGCAGTAATTTTGTTCAGTTAAACTTTGCTACGCGTTGCTACGCAGTTATTTGAGGGTAGTGGTGAAAGACCAGGGGCCCCGGGGGTGCCAATGAATGGGCGCAGTTACTACTGTTCTGCGTAATGCCTCTGCCTAAGCCGTGTGTTGATTATCTGCTATTTCTTGTCTAACGCGTGGGTTAGTTGACGGGGCGTACTGCGTATTGGCTGCTGGTGTCATGGGGAGTGTTTATGTGTGCTGCGGGCACGGGTGCATAGCTGGTTGTACTGTTCAGTTAGGCGTAATTGGGTCACTTATAGCATGTGCGTGTAACCGGGCGAGGGGTTGTTGACGCTACGCAGTGCGGTTTGTTGTTATTGGGGAACTGCGTGAGGGTCGGGGACCTGTTGCCGGGGGTGGCTCAGTGTTGTGCACTAGTTGGCGGGCAGGCCATGTGGTAGAGCTAACTAGGTCACCCGTATATTCTGCGGTTGGAGATTCTCCGTGGCCACGTGGTGCGGTGACGTCAGTGGTACTGCGGGGGCCAGGGAATACCGCCGTCGGGTGGCTTGATTGGTTCCTATGTGGGTCACGCTAGTTGTACTGGTGGCGAACCTAGTGTTTCGCGAGTGAGGTAAGCGCTCTCTGGTTGGTTCGCCGGTTGGAGTCTGCAGTAGCACGTGGAGCCAGTCACTCTACCGGCTGCCGGCGGACAAGGTGGGTGTTTTTGTTCCTCGACATTCTCTCCCATCTCCGCATACTCTGTATTGTTGTTTAGTTGTCACTTGTACATAGAGTATAGCAAGGCCGGCCACGTCTGTGTTTGTCTGTGCGTTTAGGCGCACAGGCCGGACACAGCGTGTGCGGCGATCGTCGGTGGTGAGGGGGACACGGTGGAGCTGCATTCGCAGTTCGTCGGGTTTCTATCATGGCCGACGATGAGTTAGCTTCGCCCGGCTCCCCTTTACGGGATGCCGAGGCAGACACTTCCCTCGATCGTCTCTTTGCAGAGGTTGAGGGTAGCGACAGCGCGGATTTATCGTGTGTTGGCACGATCAGACCTATAGGCGGTGGGACGGTTGCATTAGCAATGTCTCCATCACTGTCTAGCCTGCTGCTGTCGCCCGTGTTGACGGTGTCCAGAGGTCCTCAGAGAGGCGCGGATGTCGGGTTGGTTTCTCCATTCGGGGTTGCTGGCCTGTCGCTGCCCTCTCCTGAGGTGCTGTTGACGCCGCAGCGCATGTCCTCTAGGGTAGTGGCTGATCAGACGATGGTTAGTTCTGACGAGCTGGCACGCTTTCGAGCGTGGCAGGCCGAGCAGGCGATGACAGTCGGGTCAGCATGTTCATCCCGTACGGATCCATTCTCCCTTAGCCCAGCTGATGGGGGGGTGTCCCAGTCTCTCGGCGGTGGTTCGTCTGGTTCACGCCAGGTGGTGCCACCAGCCGTGGTTGCTGGCCGACCTCTTGTGGATACGCCCGTGAGCTCTGGGGTAGTAGGGACTAGCGCCTCTGGGCAGTTGGTTCTGGCTCCTCATGACAGCGGGCGGATAGCAGGGGGAGGTTCTGGGGGTGCGATGGACGTAGACCCGGTGTTATCTATCCCGGTTGTGGGCGGTGAGCAGCCTAGGCCTCCTGCCCCTTCCACAGGTGTCGTAGCCCTATCAGAGGCGCAGGTGAGGACTGCGGTGCGGAAAGCAAAGGCTTCCATACTGCGGGACACTGGTTCTCAGCCTGTTGTGAAGGTGAAAACACCGCCTAAAGTGTTGTACGGTTCGCAGGATTATCGCTATCGGAATAGCGATGGATCGCTGCAAGACGTACCAATAGACCTTGACGTCGTTGTGACTCCAGCCTCGGGTAAGTCGGTTCGCGAAACCTCGTCGGAGTCGGTCGCCTCTGCTGCTGTGGTTGTTCCATCGGAACGACCTGCGGCATCAGGTGGAGTGACTGGTACTTCGACTGGGCGAGTAGCGTCCATGATCGCCTGTTGGCGAGGCAACGGTGGGTTTGGGGTGAGATCGCCGAGGACCCGCTTCCGGCATCCGATTGGATCGTCCGGTCGCATAGGGGTGGCCCCGTTAAACTTGCGCGGTTCCTTTCTGGGAACGTGGCGGGCTTGACGGAGTCGTCCCTGTCCCGGCTGTGGCACGACCCATTCGACGAGCCACGTAGTCTGAGGGACTATACGACGTGGCAGAGGGGGTTTAAGCAGATCATTCGGCCTTATGATGTCGACGGAGAATATGAAGTCTCCGACGATGAAGGCTGGGCAGAGCCCGAGAGTGAGCCTATCACTCCGCTGAGGTGGTATAGCCAGTGGGTGAACCTGTTGTTCCGCTCGCTATCTTTTCCAGCGGAGAGGGAGGGCTACACTAAACAGGAACTGGTGTGTCTCGGCTATGTTCGATGGGTGTTCCGTCCGGGACAGGCTTGCCTGTTCTGTGAGGTGCACCGAGTCGGAAATAGGCGATTCCCTAAGCTGTTCCTTTGGTGGTCGCATTTGGCTCGTCACATTTGTGAGGAGCATCTGCACACCGCGCCTCTATGGAGATGTGTGCGTCCATTCAACGCGGTGACGGGTTGTGAGGGGCGTCCTTCGTTTAAAGCGACAGGACAATACTTTGCAACGAGGCGCCGTGGTGTGATGATCACGCACCTCATGGAGGGCCACGGTCGGGTGATGGACGACCTGGTGGCGGGGCTCAGTGAGATTCAGTGGAATCCTGACTCCAAATCACGGTGTGCAGTGACCTTCTCGATGAAGCAGCGCCCTGACTTCTACCTGGGTAAGGAGACCCTTGCGCTGCCATGGCAGCACAGGTTGATCGCCTTGCACCTCTATGACAGAGGGTCGGCGGAGCTGCGTCGCGAATGGTTTATAGCCGGTCGCGGGGCATCTTCGGCGAGGCGGGGAAGAGGTCGTGGGGCGGTGCGGCAGGTGGCGCAGCAAACTCTGGGCGGCAACCAAGGGCCGGCCGGGGTAGGGGGAGAGGGAAGCGCACCTCTCCCTGGTGTCGCTCCATGGTAGGTCTGCTATCGCGTTGGAGCGGAATCAGGGGTCAGACAGGTCGGCCTCTCCACCTCCACCTCCACCTCCACCGCCGCCACCTCCATCGTCAGCTCAGGGCATGAGGGATTGGCCTGAGTTTCCAGTCGCAGCCGGGGTTGGAGTGGAGGAGAGTGGGAAAGGGCGGCGTCGCAAGCGCCGGAAGTTGGCAGCGGTGCAGCCACCTGACACGCTGAGTGCGGTGGTGGCATGTGGTCCGGCTCCGGTGGCGACAACCCAGGTGGCATCGGTTTCTCAGCCGGTGTCGTTGGGTCAGGTTCCGCGGCGTCGGGTGACGGCCGCTGCGGGATCCGCCTCTCAGCTGACGGCGTCAGGGAGTCAGGTGATGGAGCCGGTAGGGACTGCTGCGGTGGTTGCCTGTCCTGTTGCGAGTCCTGTGGTCGTGCGGCCGGTGGTGGCAATGCCCCCGGTAGCCCACCACGGTATTGTCCTCGCGCTGGACGGTATAACTCAGCGTCTCTGCGAGGCGAATCGTTTGGACGTGACGTCGAAGATTACTGAGTCAGTCAACGGCCTGGTCAAAGCCTTCATTGAGGGCTTTGACGCGGTTGTGGCGCAGACTCAGGATACTCTGGTACGCCAGGCTGAGGGTAGGCGCGGTGCAGACTTTGACTGTGTGGTCGAGGACAAGAAGATTGTCGAACGCAAGTTAGAGGCATCGCGCGAGCAGAGGGCTCGGCAGGCTGAGGTCATAAACGATATAGACATGACCTTTCATGCCGCTTTCCGCCGGGACTTCAAAAGCTGGGATGGATCGCTAAGATCCTTAGATTTAACCGGCTTTAGCATTGAGGATCGGCTGCATGGGCTGCCGGCTAGTTTGGTGTCTGCTGCTGCTACGGCGCATCGGACCCTGCTCAGTCGTGCGGCGAGTGCCCCCCTTGATGTAGACGGGGATGTTCAGATGACAAGTGGCGGGAAGGTGAGCGATGACTAGCTGCTCGCGCAGTTAGGCGTTGCTCCCTCCTGTTCGAGGGATTTTGGACGTCTCGTCGGGAAATTCAGATGACAGGTGACGGGGTGATGAGCGATAGTGGACTGGTAAAGCGGTTAGATGTGGCTCTCTCTTGTCCGAGGGATTCTGGATTGAACGTGACAATCAGATGACAGGTGGCAGTTAAGGCTAGCAGTGACTGACTGCTCGTGCAGGTAGTCAGTGCATGCCCTGTCCGAGGGATTTTGGGTGTCACGCGGGGGTAATTGAAAGACCAGCACCCGTGTGGCGGTTATTAATTTTGTTATTGTTGTTAATATATATATATACATTGATAATAAATAAAGAAATTTTGATAGTCCATCTCCCTGATGGGGGTGGATACCGCCTTGTATATATGCATGTTTGTGAATATGATATATATATTTAATGTGGTTTTTTTACATTGATAGCCATGATGTAATTAACATGTCATACTGCTTTATTCTAAATATTATGTTTTTTTTTCTTTGCAGTGTGATTGTTGATATGATATGTTGTGGTGAAGAGCTCAGTTTCTCCCGATTGGAGGACCTAGCTTCTTGTGTTCTGCGTATTTTTCTGCAGTAGGAGTCGGAAATAATTTTTCTTATATACATATTAAATTAATTATTTTCTTATATTCCTCAACTTTCACCCTGTTTTTGACTTCCTTTTTCCACACTATTAGGAAACATTATCATCTAAATTTATCTCAGTGGAACGAGGTGGTCAATGGTGTGAGAGTTGGTGGGTTGACACTGTACATTTCACACTACAATATTTTCATATGCAGTGTCGCCCTGGTTCTTGTTTTAAACTGCATTCTTTAATTTAAAATTACTACTATAGTAAGCGCTTCTGGCAGAACATGAAAGATGGCGTGTGCATCGGCTCCTGTTTGATCAGTTGAGGATGCACATGGGTGTGATTTGCTTTGTAGGAGGCCGGGTTCTTGCTGGCACCCAGTGCTTCTTATGAAATGTATTGCATACCGAACGTTGTATCTGCGGAGACTTTCTCAATTGTTATAAGTAACACCGCCCTTCTACTTTCATGCACTCTGCACCGGAGCGGGTCACCGAGCGTGGCGGGTCCTGGGTGTGGCTGCTTGACGTGTCCGCGGTGTAATACCGTCTGTGATCTACTGGCCAGGCGACGCGGGCACAAGAAGGACGGACTGAGGAAGCTCGAAGAGGAGCCGCTCCGCGCAGAAGGAAGAGCGCCCCGCTAACGGTTCTCCTGAGATGGGGGGCGGTGGGGGGCGGACTGAGCAGTTCCCTGCTTCCTTCTGTCGAGGGGGTTCCACTTGTGGGGTATGAACTCTCTCCCAGCAAAAAACATTCTATACACCAACTACATAGAGGCTGGGAGAGGTCGTTTTTGTGCGACTCATTTAAAGACTCTTTCTTCACCTAGATTGATGACATGTTTGCCTTGCAGCTAGCTAGATTCATTTCGCTATTCGCTGCAGGTAGGTCTAGGAATTGCGCATAAGGATACATAGCTTTGTAAGGCTTCTCTCCCTTTCAAGTTAGTTCTCATGTTGACTTCTATCATTTCTCGATTCTCATCGGTTTGCAGTTTGCAACCGGTGAGACTCTAGGGGGGGCAGTGTAGTAGTCTGAACATGAGCTCTACTACCACTTGGTAGCAGCGGAGACTACGCCGTGCACCAGCGCAGTACCTACGCACTGCGCCAGGTGGCGGCACGGGTAGCGCATTGTCTAATATTCTGCTAGCTTGTGTATATTATTTTGCCTCGAGCATGACTATTTCAATGGTTTGTCAGTAAAATAATACTTTCTTCTCACCTTCATAATTTTGACCTCTGATTTCATTCGAGTCAGCTCCTGGTAGTTGAAATCATAGGTCATGTCCTCGGCCAGGTAGGGCTTCTCAACGCCATCTCTGTAGTGATGTATTCTGATACCAGTACCCAGCAGGTGCATATGGAGCAAGGAAGCAAAGACGTTGATCTCCGGTTCAAGTTCCATCGTCTGTCAAGAATTAACATACATAAACAGTAAAGGGTACATTCCTTACACATGGCATGCGGCATGCAGCATGCGGTATGCGAATGCGAATGCAGCAAAAAATTGAAACGCCTTGAAGTCAATGGACTACAGTCCTTACACGCGGTATGCGAATGCGAATGCGAATGCGGCAACTCGATCGGTCCCTGTAGCGATCGGTGCGGCATGCGGCACACGGTATGTGAATAGAAACCTCAGTCACACTTGTCCATTAGTTTTAGACTAGGAGAGGGGAGTGATCATTACGGAACAGTCACACACAGGGGTGCGGAGGGGAAACATATGGTAGTGGTGTTGGTGGGGGTTCGGGTTGGTAAAAATGCTACCATAGCCACAAAAATATGAATACTTATCTATAATTTGGTAATTATCAAGGTAGGAACCCCCATGTGACGTACCAAGAGGTACATAGATATAAATCCCATATTAGGTCATATACAGTGCAGTATTGAGTATACTTGTTTATTTTTATTTTTTAAATATAGCCAGTCGTGGGCTGCATGCCGCATGCCACATACCTCATAGAAGGAATCATACCATTCGCATACCGCATACCGCATGCCGCATACTGCGTGTAAGGAATGCACGCTTTAAGCTGAGATTCCTTCTACGCGGTGTGCAGCATGCGGCATGCGGGATGCGGTATGCAAATGGGAAGATTCCTTCTATGTGGTATGTGGCATGTGGCATGCGGCCCATGACTGGCTATATTTAAAAAATAAAAATAAACAAGTATACTCCATACTTCACTGTATATGGCCTAATATGGTATTTATATCTATGTACCTCTTGGGACATCACTTGGAGGTTCTTACCTTTATAATTACCAAATTATAGATAAGTAATCATATTTTTGTGGCTCTGGTAGCATTTGTACCAACCCGAACCCCCACCACCACCACTACCATATGTTTCCCCTCAGCACCCTTGTGCGTAACTGTTCCGTAATGCTCAGTCGCCTCTCCTCGCCTAAACCTAATGGACAAGTGCGACTGATGTTTCTATTCGGACACCGCATGCCGCACTGATCGCTACATGGACCGATCGAGTTGTCGCATTCGCATTCGCATTCGCATACCATGTGTAAGGGTTGCAGCCCATTGACTTCAAGGCGTTTTGATTTTTTGCCGCATTCGCATTTGCATACTGCATGCCGCATACCGCGTGTAAGGAATCTCAGCTTTAGCCACCACCATCACCTGTCAGGAATTATTACAAATCCTTTTGCCTCACAGAAATCATATGGTGATCATGAAGTTTGTGGGGTGAACTCCACTTTATGGAATATATAGCCTCGGGAGGTAGTTAATGCATCATACCGCAAACAAATTTGATCTGTTCTCAAGATGTACCTATTCAAGGCTGCTTTTTTTCTGGTAATTAAAAATGCATACATGTTTAATCGTTGTTTAAACCAAACTCTAAATATGTCATCCTGTACTTGTATTGTGCTGCACATTAGAATTGCGCCGATATGACTTTAGATGTTGCTAGGACGTAAAACAACAAACATAGAATTGCTGCTGCTGCAAATGCAGTAATGTGACAAACACAACCTTAGTTATTCACAAAATTTCTATCAAATATTAATATTCACATTTTCAATATCATGAAACGAAAATATCATCTGGGATCTATTTAGAACATAATCCAGGCTGATGGTCCCTGTGGTGAGGACACAACTATTAGGTTAGCTTGGCCCTAAGGACCCTTCTCAGTTGCCACAGTTGTATAATCAAAGACCCTATAATACTAAGACGGCTCACTCCCTATCTCTCCCATGGTAATGTAAATTTCACAGTGCCACCTTGTGGTGGGTTTGATCAGCCCGACTGCTGGTTGGTGTTTCACATGTAAACACATACAATTATATTATACATGAGAGGTAAGTATGAATACACATCAATATGAAATTGCTAGGAACAAATACACATCATCATCAGCATCATCATCATCATCGCCATCATCACACATCTTTCACACTCATATATACATTTATGCATATAATATAGCAACTGTTTAACCAAGAGAACAGCCAGGGCACCAAGTGGTGGGTTTGATCATTATTTGAATTCACAGTACAGGCTGAGTGAGCCGTCTTAGTATTATAGGGTCTTCGGTATAAAGTAGCGAATACTTACACAGTTGGAGAAACTTTCTATATGAGATCGAATTTGAACATGTTATAACTCATGGATGACTAATTGTAGTGGGTTATAAAGAAACAGCTTACGGCGATAGTGTTTCCCAAGCAAGGTATCACGAGGCCTACTATGACTAATACTAATAGCAAATTTAAAACTCTTAGCCAATGCCTTATAACCAGTCTTCTAGGTTATACGCCATTGTTATGCGATGCTACAATTCTGTGATTAGTGGTTGGAGATTTATGTCCTGGCAACATCTAAGGTCATATCAGGACAGGTCCAGATTTGTGACAGTGCGCACTCATAGCGACTCTATAGTGCTGCCCCACTAGGAGACCATGCCGCCAGCACCATGACACTGAGCTAACCAGTCGTTCCCCTATCATAAGAATGCTGAGTGTCAGGCTAGGAAGCTACAAGTATCAATTTTGTAAGTCATTGGCTTGATTCGACTGGGAATTAAACTTCGGACCTTCCACGCGGGAAGCCTGCACTCTACCAATTCGGCGACCACGTCCAGTGGTTTTAAGCTATATTGACGCAAGGATGGTATGGAGTTCTACTATTTGTATCGCTCAGGGTTTTATCCTTCTCGCCGATGTAAAGCCCCAGTCACACTAAGGCTTGCGACTGCTTGCGAACAATTTATGACCAAAAAAACCCAGAGTTGCGACCAAATCCAAAAAAGGTGTGAAAAACCATGGTCGGCGATCAGTCGGCGACCAGTTGGCGACCTATGAATACGGTCTGCGATCTTGTGACCATTTTGGTTACAAGGAGGGTTTTGATGCAGCTGCTGCAACCTCCTTGTGACCAAATTGGTCGTCCGCAGGTCAGCGACCACTGAGGACCACTGCGACCACTTTGGAACCACTTTGTGACCACTTTGCGACAAATAGTGATCAATTTGGGATGTAGGAAAATTAATACAGCAAACATTAGAATTTCATATCCATACTCCACGTAGCGGGACCCTGGACAAGCTACAAACCCTGGCTCTATTGGCATAATCACAATATCACAAAGTTGGGTATTCCTACGAAATATGGGAACATGACTACTTTCAATTTGAAGCTGGATGGTTTTGAGTTTCTGCTTTATTTGTTTAGGCAAATATTTTAGGTTGGTCATTATAATCTACTTACTAATCTATTTATCTTGAAGTAACTGTTATTTCAACAGTTAGTATTTAAAGTGAAAAAAATGCACAATTATTTTTGGTTTGAACATAGAAATATTGGACATACTAACCTCTTCGAGACACTCCTTGGCGCAGACACCATACGTGGACAGGCTTTTGTAGCCAGCTGGGAGGATCTGTCCTAGCGCAGAGACCTCTTGGCCAATAGACAGCATCCCAGCATCATAAGTCCTGAGGGTTGGCGTGAACCACAGCCTCAGCCCAGAGGCGTCAACAACACCTTTACAATGAATAGCCACATAGATACAAATTATTAAAGCCTTTGAGACAAAATAAAACCCAGTAAAAATCATAAAACAACTAAAGTTGGTTGGTTGGTTGTTGGAGTTTTACGTCCTGGCAACATTTAAGGTCATGTTCGGATGGGTACTGACTCGTGACAGTGCGCATTCATGGCAACTCTGTAGTGCTGCCCCACTGGGAGACCAGGCTGCCAGTACCATGGCCTGAGTCACATTATCCTGAGACTGAGCCAAGCAGTCCTTTCTCTATCCTAATAATGCGAAGGCCTTGCTAGGAAGCGACAAGTATCAATTTGTAAGTCATTAGGTTTGACTCGCCCCGAGTTCGAACCCGTGGGTTCGAATCCTACGAATTACCAAGATGTACAACTAAAGTAGCATCAGCAAAAAAAACACAGCATGAAACAACCACAAAATAATAAAATACCAACAAAAACAACAACAACAATGCTATGACACATAAACAAGGTAAGAAGTTCTCTCCATACAAATGGGTTATGACTGGTGGACTTGGTGAACCCAAAGTGTATTAGTTATGGGGTCAGGACAGATCCATCCATAAGAGAGTTCTATAAAGCTACCATGAGTGGGCCCAGTTATAACTCATATCCATTCTGACAGGATCACTCTCATTTAGTCACTCACTCATTTACTCAATCTGTCCATCACGCCCTAAGTCACTCGTCCATTTAACCACTCATACCCTTATTTGCTGCCTCTCTCATTCACTCAGCCACTCCTTCACGCATTTACTCACCCAGACACCCATTCACTCATTCAATTACCCACTTACCCACTCATCCATTCACTCACCCACTCTCATTATGAATATGGTCTTTCCAATGTCAAGGTGTTAAGCAACCATCGAAATATCATCAGAACCACTCACTCATTAATTCACTAATTTTCCTCACCCATTCATGTTATAAGCTTGCTCACTCACCCACCCACCAACTCACTCATGCATTAATTAATTCTCTTCTTTGCATTTGCTCACCATTTATTTGTTCAATCATCTACCTCATCACTCACTAGAAGTTACTCAACTATTTGTACATACCGTTAAGCTTCCTTGGGTTGTCATAATGGACCTCCAATCGAAAGTACTTAGGAGTATTAGCACCACCCATTGGGAAGCCAACATGTTCAGGGTAGTGAAAATTCTGTCGGACACAAAGTAGACATCAAAATGTTATCCCAGGAAATAACAAGAACACTGATATTATGTTGTCTAATGTCCCATTTCCTGCCTAATTTATGCGTGCTAGACTCCCTGCCAACTGGTTTCTGGTAACTCCTCGGATAACAGCATTTGCATCTTTGTTTATACTGTTCCAGGTAAAGATTAAATGGGAGAAATCCCCTGTCTTTTACAGTAATACAATGAAGTATCCCAATATTGCACCTAGAGTCAGATTCAAATCCACACTTCTTGCCATTCTTGAGCTGGTGTCATAACCCAAAGGCTATCCTAACCATGCCTACTTGACTATGCAGCTCCTTGCCTGAGAGGTCAGTGCAAACTACTAAAATAGTATTATTTGTCAACACACATTGGAGTCAATATATGCTGAGACAACATCATGGTGTCACTTATTGCCAAGATAGCAATGCTGATGTTATTTTCCAAAGCACTTTGGATTGATGGAATATAAAATGCAACTTCCAATTCTGCCTATTGCTCATCACGCTATTTCGGCATTACACCATAATCTTATCTTTCACCATATTTGTGATTAACAGAACATTAAGGGAACTTACCATGCCACCTAATGCTGAGTCAGCTATGTTGGCATAAAACTAACCTTATTGTTTTACCAAGCATTGGTTTATTAGAACATTAAGCCAACTTACTCTGCTCTCTCTTACCCTGCCAGCTATGTTCATAAGCATATTCATCGCTGGAAGTAGCGGGACAACCAGCCACGTTTGAACTCGTTTGAGCCTGTTTGAACTTGCTGGAAATAGACTTTCCTCTTTCCGTCTTCGCGAAAACTCAGTGAAGTAGATTAGTTTTCCACGTTATTGATAGATTATAGAACAGAAATACTTGACAATAAACATTAACTTTGTTATAACTATAAAATGATATTTATTTCAATTATCATAATCATGTGTTGTGTTCTCTTTTTATTGCAAATGGTGGGGCCCATAAGGGGCGGCCATTTGTAATCGAAAAGAACAGCTCTGATTGGCTCAAATTATGGAAAGATTCCATTATTTTTTTAGTAGTTTCTTGTTCAGACATAGTTACACATATATATGTATCTTTTGCACAGATTAAAGTGCGTGAAGTATATTTTTAATTTATCTACATCGACTTCTGTTTAAATCACACAATATCGGGACTTAAAGAATGGGAAACTATTCCTGCAAGGGTATGCCCAATATGCGACAGTGGTCACCGGTTTTTCCTCCTTTCCTCGCTGTGGACCGTTCTCGCTATGTTGGCGTAATCTTATCTTACGATGGAATTTGGATAAATGGAACACAAGAACACCTTTTCTTTTCTGGCTCTTATCCAGCCAGCAACATTGGTATTACACTATAGGTGTATTTCATGTGACGTCAGCATATATAATTAGGTGTGTGCACGTGCAGCTTGGCTGCAGAACAACACATGGTCACAACGCAAATGCAATGGCTGTAAGCAATCTTCATACAGAAAAAGTTAAATATTTCTAAAAATGAACGATCTAGAAACAAACCGCTTGGCACACAAACAGATAACATGTTTACCAACAGATTATATTAAATTTATATGTTTATTGTTCAGCATTTCTAGAGATAATCACAGAAGTACATAGCATAACCTGACAGCTAGTCCGCCAAGCAAATGTGACTGCCTGTTGACGTGTAAGAATGAGTAAACATGGCGAGGCATACTGAGAAGGGTCCATAGCGAGGAAAGGAGGAAAATCGGGTGACCACTGTCCCATATTGAGCATACCCTTGCAGGAATAGTTTCCCATTTTTTAAGTCCTGATATTGTGTGATTTAAACAAAAGTCGATGTCGATAAATTAAAAATATACTTCAAGCACTTTAATCAGTGCAAAAGATACATATATGTGTAACTATGTCTGAACAAGAAACTACTCAAATAAATAATAGACGTATTGGATGGGACCTTTCCATAATTTGAGCCAATCAGAGCTGTTCTTTTCGATTGCAAATGGCGGCCCCCATGGAGGTGGCCATTTGCAATAAAAAAGAACAGCTCTGATTGGCTGATACTGAGTTCTCATGAAAACGAGAAGAGGAAAATCAATTTCCAGCAAGTTCAAGAATTATACAACACAATTGAAATAAATACCATTTTATAGTTATAAAAAAGTTAATGTTTATTGTCAAGTATTTCTGTTCTATAATCTATCAATAATGCGGATAACTAATCTACCTCACTGAGTTCTCGTGAACGCGAGAAGAGGAAAGTCTATTTCCGGCAAGTTCAAACAGGCTCAAACGAGTTCAAACGTGGTTGTCCCGCTCCGTACAGCGCTAAATATGCTTATGGGCATACTGGCAGTCAATGGCCGTTAGCAATTTTCATACAGAAAAAGTGAAATATCTCTAAAACCGCACCACATAGAAACAAACCACTTGGCACACAAACAGATAACATGCTTAACGGACTGATTATATTAAATTTGTATATTTATTGTTCTGAATTTCTATTCGTTTTGAATAAAATTGCAGTTTTGCACTGCACATATCGGCAAACTCTAAATGGTCATGCACAGCGTGAGCAATCTTCATACAGAAAAAGTTAAATATCTCTACAACCACACAACCTAGAAACAAACCGTTTGGCGCACAAGGAAGTAACCTGTTTAACTAACAGATTATATTAAACTCATGGTTATTTTCTGTATTTCTATTAATTCTGAATAGAATTGAAGCGTTGCACTGTGTGTATCGGCAAACTCAATAGCCGTGCACCTTCGTTTTGCAACAACATTGAAATGGGTTTGTAGTCTTATTTTTAAACACACTTTGCCGTAATTGAACATCATGAAAACTTACTCCTCCGCCTATTGCCCAGCCAGCTATTGCAGATCCACACTTGCCCCAGGGCATGTTGGGAACGAAGCAGCGGAAGCTCTTCTCAGGGTGGCCCTGGAGATCCGGCTGATCATCATAGCAGACGTACAACAGGATGTGGTGCACTATCCCCTCGTTGCCTGGTGTTATCACCGGGTCCACCTGAAAACCCAAAGGAGCATCTATAACGTTGTGCAGTTAGTATCTACATAGATAACAGATTCACCCTGTACTCGCAGTACATGGGTGAACGACAACACAGTATAAATACGTGCGGAAATAGCTTTAGTATGGAACAAGAAGTAGAATGCCTACCTCCAGTATCAAATGGGTACTTATATCGGCACAATGTTGGTGAAATAGGAGAGAATGCAAAAAGACAAGATGGCGGCCATAGAATGCCTTCGATTTCACTTTTAAATTCTATTAAACTAGGTGTTTTATTATATTTTTCAACTCAAAGATAGCAGGGAAATATTAAGACATATATAAAGAAGAAGTATTGCTTTTTAGATTGTGGATTTAGGCTCTCATTTCATTTTCGCGCTTTTTCGACAGCTTTTATATAGGGTTGGTATTCACCCGTGTACTGCGAGTACAGGGTGAATCCTTTATCTAGTATCTACAATGAGATTCCAGTATAGATGGTTTCCATGGACATTGGGCTAGTTGCCCCCGGAGACATGTGATGATGAAAGCTGCCTGCAAAAGTGTTGAAGTGCTGCTGGCTTTTGCAAGTTACCAGCGGCACTCTCTCGGGGAGCAAATAGAGGTTTCACACCGGCAAGAACATGTCAAGACAGGCGCAAAACTATTTGTCCCTGCAGTGGCTGGTCGGGAGATGTTGGGAGTTCCATACATCAACCGCCCTTAATGCTGCCACAGTGACATGGTTTTCTGTTTAGGGTTTGCTCCCTTAGCCTTCAGTTCTGTCAAGAACCTGTACCACAAGGCAGTGGTTTATAACTCAGCAGGGCAGGGGCGTCAAACTCGCTGAGGTATTGCTATACCTGACAGGGCTGCTAAACAACCTTCTAGATAAAGTATCACGAAGCTGGTTTATGGGCATAACCACATGAATTTGCAATCTACTATGCAAGTAGCCATTAGGGTTCAAATACTTATCTATCATAGCAGGCTGCTTTTTGAGTGAATAATGTATAAAAGGGACCAGATATAGGTAGCTTAGACACTACCCATACTCCGACAAATGCTCTCCAAGCATATGTTTGCCAGTTTTCAGTTTATGCAACTACATATGTGGGGTGAGAGTGCTAACATTGGTTGCACTGTTGTGCTTTATTTAGTCCAGCAGCACTGACACATTTAGACAACCATATAGAGAAAGAAATGTTAGAAATTGCAATCTAAAATGATAAATATAAAGTTCAAATGTTTCTTTATCATAACCAGCTACTTTTTGTGTGAATAATTGATTAAATCATGGAGATTAATAGACTTTAAAAGGTGACTTGAGAGCTTTCTGTGGCTGCCATCTTGGTGGTTGCCATGGCTTCCACTGTGTGTGGGGAACCCTTCTAGGTCATGTGATGAGGGTATCCCACCTATGATGTCATTCATACATCACAGACCTCAACTCTCCTCCCACATGTTCAGTGGCATGAACTGAACAAACTAAGCAAAGGTATATTTGGAGAGCTTTTGATGCTGGATTCGTTTGTATCTGGGTGAGGTATAACTGGCGACATTAAATCATGTAGATTGATTAGTCCTGATGCCTATGGTGCGAGGTAACCATTCATATTAAAAGTTACCTCAAACTAAAGGAAGGCTGATAATAATAATCAACATAAGATATTTACATAGGAAAATGTCAGAAGCTCAAAACCATTGGACTATGCGACTTTAATTAACGTTAAAGTTACACTGAACTAACGTAAAGCAGCAGAAACTGTATAATAAACTCCTTGCTGAATATGTGAGTTACCACACCATGAACAATAAAAGAGGCAAAGTAATATCAACAGTGTTGTCTTCCAAAACTTACCCTGATAAGATGGTGCTTTAGACCTTTCAAGTCGGGCTTGTGAAAACCATGACACCAATAAGTTGTCTTCTCACCTGGGATTATCAACTGATCAAAGAACATATAAAGAATGAATTGTATTTAATGATTATGCGACAAATATATTGGTGGCGTGTTATATAACTAGTTATGTGGATATTATTGAATCTAAAATTCTGCTATTGGATTATGTTGTGATGTGTGTCCTATCTGTCATTTGGTGAGTAAATTGACTATAGTAGTGTAGTGGTTGTTATGTATGTACTGAGACATGGCACGCTGGGAGTCAGCAGGCCAGTGTTGCAGTTTCCGCGGCACACCAGTTTGCGAGGGACACATCGCTTCTGCGCATGTGTCAAAATTGAACAGCATCATCACTACCCTTATAAATTTAATATAATGTTTTTGGTAAAGATGTTTTCTATATGTGTACCAAGCAATTTGTTTCTAGGTGGTGTGGTTTTACAGATATTTCACTTTTTCTGTATTTTCTGTATGAAGATTGCTCACGACCGTTGACAATGCCTTGAGTTTGATGGCCCGTGCAGTGCAAAACATTAGTTTTATTCAAAATTAATATAAGTGCAGAAGCCTAACCTTATGAAGTTAATATAATCTATTCATTGAATATGTTTTCTATATGTGTTCCAAGTGGGTTGCTTCTAGGTGGTGTAATTTGAGAGATATTTGACTTTTTCTGTATGAAGATTTGCTCACGGCCATTGACAATGCATTTGAATGGATGTGTCCCTCGCAAACTGGTGCGCCGCGGAAACTGCAACACCAGGGCCAGCGAATGGGCAACCCGTGCAGACTGGGAGGCACCGTAATAAAGTCATTATGCAACTGGACATCAACGCGTGTAGTCGGTTCTTAATCACATCTTTACATGGAGTCAGATGTGGGGTACTGCACTGACCTCTCAGGCAAGGAGCAGCATCAGGGAGCCTAGGTGGTGTAATGGTTAGCACACTGGCCCGGAATGCAAAGAGATGGGGGTTCGCGTCCCGCTCTAGGCGCAATATTTCCCATTTTCATCACTGCCACGACAGTACGCATGAGGAGTGGGCTAATGAATTGAAAAGGGCATAATGGACTTGGTCTCCACCACATTCCAACTGGGTCACTTGACCTACTTCCATCTATGTCTGACATTAGAGAATGGGTTACTTTAAGCCCAACCCAGCAGGTAGGGATTGGCCTTACGAGGACAATTAGGCCAAGTATATATCTTAATCATTCTAAATATAATGCAGATGTTATTTCAGGTGAGAAGATCATTCAGCTTAAGTGAAAACATTGTCGCTCACATCTTTCTGGATGAAATCTACATAGATTGCATTTTCGGGCAATGTTGTCTTGATATCCTGGACATTGAACAACATCACACTCTTATATCCTCTAGTACTGCCATGGTAGGTGATGACGTCCTCAGAGCTTGGGTCGACATCTGAATAGGCGTACATCAGGCGAAGCGTTCCTCTCTAAATGATAAATAAATAAATTATACATTACACACATAATTCAGTCACAGAGAAAAGGGGCATGTCTCCAGTGCTGCCCCCTATTGGCTTAATTATGAAATCACAAATAGCAACTACTTCGTTACGGTATTCAAGGGAATTCAATTTCAGTTCAATTACCTTTATTCTGGAATATTACATCCATACAAAATCCTAGAGGCTAATGGCGTGAAGCTATGAGTATGTACCATGTTTCTCCAATGAGTATGCAATGACGATGTGTATAATGCACCAGTATTCATATTACAAGTACCCCATTTACGTATGCAGTACTACATTTAGGTTTGCGCATTATTATTATATCAAGCATTTTCCTGATCAGGATGTTGCATAAGGCAACCATGACACTGCATTGTCCGATTGAGCTATGCACATCATCAAAATGTAGATATTTTTCGTGATTAGGACTTTGCCTTAAGGTACACTTTGTTATAGGATCGCATCATTTGGTTCATTGAAGAATACTCTGAATATGCTATTGTATGCGATTCATAATTTTCTAAGTTGAGACTTATAATTACACAATAACTGTAATTTCTGTCATAACACGCCAATAGACCCCATCAATTAAGGGGATAGTACCCAAATAGAGTGCTTCCAGATTCTACCGATATATGTCACTAGCTTAACTGGCAGTTGTAGCTAATGAACTGTATTTCGAGGGGCACAGCGTGATCAATATAGTGTAAAGGCCCTGTCACACTACGACCTATGGCGCCGGCGTGTGCGTAAAATGTTGAAATAAATTTCAAATTAAAATAGGTCAGCATACGCCAAACTTTTCGCGCTGCGATGGATAAAAATTGGCGTACACACAATGTACACACAACGTACATAACGTATGCACAACATATCTCTGACCTATTGAGAGCGTTCATGTGCCTCACAAAACGTTCACAAAATGTTTGCATATATGCTGACGGTACGCTGACCAACATTATGTATGTTACTCCATTGCTAGAAGTATGGCACATACGTTAAGTATGCTGGAGATACGGCAGGCATACGTTCGAAATACGTTTGGAGTACGTTATGCATCCGTTGGCTGTACGCGGACTGCACATTCCCAACAGGCTGAACATATGGCTAGCGTGTTCCAACCTATCCCGACCTACCCCTAACGTATGCATAATGTATGCCGACATACGCCAAGCATGCACCAAGCTTATGAGAAACGTATGAGCCATACAGCGACATACATTGACAATTTTGAACACACACAACAATTTTTTAGCAGCTCGACCTACGCCGACCTATGAGGACCTATGACACCGTATCCTGAGCGTACTCAACATATGCCCAACGCGTACGTAACATATGACATCGTATGTTGGTGTGTTGGTCGAAAATCGCATATGTCGGCATACGCTAAGGCCATACGTCATAGTGTGACAGCCCCTTTAAGCTGGAAAGTACCCGAATAGAGTGGTTCCAGATTCTGCCGATAGATGTCACTAGCTTAACTGGCGGGGGCTATTGTCCATGTTATACAACCTGGGTAAATCGTGACGAGTCAATGTTTCAATGATCTCTGTGGCGCCACCTATCGATTCAAACTCACAACTCTGACCACTGGCCGCCTTACCACCCACACCACCTAGCGCGTGCGCGCCCACTTATCTTCTGGCCCTTGAACCCAAGCTGCTATGATCGATCTCACCCCCATATACTGACAACCCGCCCACCTTACAATCAATATGTTAAATTTCCCGATATTCAGGGATGGGAATACAATGATTATTAAAGAATGAGGATGAGAGGGCTAAACTCAATATCCAGATATATGAGGAAAGGGTTAAATGTGCAATATAGATGGCGCCACATTCACCCACATCGCTCTCAATATGGCAGGAACTCAAAAGCATCGGATTTTAGTATCACTAGGTAACAACAACTGCTCCACGGCTCTATGCTCCGCTAACTTCATCATCATTGAGATGCTCATTGTCCTTTTCCTGCCTCCCTTGTGTGTCCACTGCCTACTTACCAACAAGCACTAAAGGTGGCGTTCTCTGTGGTGGAGTGCTTAGAGTGTCTGACTTTTTTCTAGGTCAGACTCCTAATCTGAGGGTCAGCGGTTCGATTCCACATGCCCCCAGCTCTGCCAATTTGGATTTCCACCGCTGTGTATAACTTACAGCGTCATCAAAGGCTGGTTGCTCTCATACCATGTCTATGTGGTGTGGGAGGTTAAAAATCCCTTGGGTCGGTAAAAGTGTAGGCTCGGGCTTTCTATCGACCAGCAGTGGAGAGGGGAAGACCAGTCGTCTGTGACTGGGATTTCCCCTGCTTGGGACAACTAATGTACCAACAAAAAAAATGACGACAAAAATGTGAGACAAATAAGTGTTCACACTTCCTGTCTACCATTCGCTATATCGCTATATCGCTATAAAGCCGATACAGACACCCAACTCACATATATATCTTTCTGCAGTTTCCACATATAACAAAACTTCCATCAATGAAAACTAACTCTCAATATTTATTTACACTAACCAACCCATTGCATGGCTGACATCTCGCAGCATGACCATTAATGTTCTTTGATCACTCCTCACACTCTCATTCCTTCATTTATTCATCATCATAATGATTTGTGTAAATGGCTAACAGTGATAGTGGCTGGAAGACCAGTCACTGAGCATTGACAAATATATTATTGCGAAGGATAAAAACTATTTACAAACAAAATGTACTTACCGTGATGTTCCGGTCATGTGAGTCGCATGTGTGCAATGGTCGCTTAAACTTGAGAATGGTGTGTGATTCGGTCTCTCTTCCCTCAAGGAGCACCCAATCCTGTGAGGCATCCACTGTGGGCATGAGGTTGCCCGAAGCATAGCGATCCTGTCAATGAATTAGATGTTAGACTTGTGGTAGTCTGCTATGACCTCATAGACAGATAGAGGAGCCAGATAGACAGGCCAGTGTGAAAAGGGTGATTGGACAGGGGGCCTAGATAGACAAATCATTAGGATTGCAGAAGTGTAGGTTTGAATCACACTCTAGGCGCAAAGTTGCCTTTCATTTGCACCCCACTGCACCTCACACACAACAGATGGAAGAAAAGAATGCAAGGTTGCCTCATGCAATCAACCCAGGCATATACATCTCAAATTCCAGCTTGGGAGGTCAACGCTTTAAGCACAAGTTGTCCCATCATTTGCAAAGACTCTGGCATTGGTTCCATGACCCAAATTCTGTCCATGCTGTTTGATCAATAATGCTGAACCTTCCCTATGTAATTTCTGTAAGTGTGCTACCAGGATATTTGTAATTCTAAGTATGAGACTTACAATCCCAAGGGGGTGAGAGTAGTGAGGTGCACTGACATTCCCTGGTGAAATGCCACATACACAGGTTGGTGTGGGTAGGGTGATTGCATCAGGGAGCTGGACAGGTTATAATGGTTATAATGATAGCCACGGAATGGTAGAATTGTGGGGATTGATAGAAATCTAGTCATGATGTTGCCAAATATATCCCTCATGACCTTGGTGTTGTTGTTAGGGTCCTGTACATGCTGCGTGTTGCATTGTAAAACAGGTTGTTTTATTTCAAGGCCCTGTCACATTACGGCGTATGGCGGGAGCGTATTGAAAACCTATGTAGGTCCTGCGCGTGCCGGCCTATGATGACATTTGGTGACCTTTCGGGTGGTTTTGAGCTTATGTGGAACCTATGATAGGTGATATGATGGGTATGTGGGTATTGCAGTACCTACCTGCTAAAATACCTCAGGGAGTTTGACGCCCCTGCCTTGCAAAGTTATAAACCACTGCCTTGTGGTGTACAGGTACTTGATAGAACCAAAGGCTAAGGGAGCAAACCCTAACAGAAAACCATGCTTCCGTGGCAGCATTAAGGGCGGTGATGAATGGAACTCCCAACATCTCCCGACCAGCCACTGCAGGGACAAATAGTTTGCGCCTGTCTTGACATGTTCTTGCCGGTGTGAGACCTCTATTTGCTCCCCGAGAGAGTGCTGCGAGTAACTTGCAAAAGCCAGCAGCACTTCAACACTTTGCAAGCAGCTTTTATGAAATGCACAACCGCACAAAATAGCGGCACTTAAGAAATAAAAGCAGTCTTTGTCCCATTGCGACCGACAGCATGATGATGATGATGGAACCTATGAGGAGCGCACGAGGAGTGTATGAGGAGCGTGTGGGAGCGTGCTGTGACATTTTTTGACGGTTTTGATTGGCATGTGGAGCGTACGAGTAGCGTACGAGTAGCGTATGCGTAGCGTATGCGTAGCGTATGAGCGTATGAGTAGCGTATGAGTCAAGATCGATGTCGAGACCTATGGCATACGCTTTGAATACGCTGTGCATACGCTGTGCATACACTAGGAGTACGCTCCCATACATAACTCGTAGGTTATGCGTACGCTACATATGCTAGAGATACGCTAGAGATACACCGGTGACACAAGTTGAGCATATGAAAAACCTATGCCTGCGTACCCCTAGCATACGAGGAGCGTACGCCAGCGTATGAGGAGCGTATGCCAGCGTATGAGTAGCGTATGAGCAGCGTATGGGCCATACGCCCTCATAGGTCGAGATTTTTTAGCATGCAGAAAGAAATGTGGACGGACGGATTTATGAAAGCGTATGGCGGCATATGCCTCATAATCCGGCATCTGGTGGCGTATGAGTAGCGTATGAGTAGCGTATGAGTAGCGTATGCGTAGCGTATGAGTAGCGTATACAGCGTATGCCGACGTATATGATGTAATGCGCCTACGCCGCCATACGCTCCCACAAAAAACCCTAATGTGACAGCCCCTTAATGATGCCTCTAGAGCGCATTGATTTTTATCATCGGCTATTGGACGTCAAGCATACATGCATTCTGACTTATTCCTTTGGACGAAACCTGCTGCCGCCACATTGGATACTCTTTCTGATAAGCTGCAAGGGTTCTTTTATATCCACTTTCCCACAGACAGGACAGCACATACCACATCCTTTGATGAACCAGTTGTGGACCACTGGTTGGAACGGAAAATAAACCAAACTGCAAATGTGTCCACTGAGCAGGATTGATAGGATTTTGTTTGTTTGTTGTTGCTTATGTCCTAGCAACATCTAAGGTCATATCAGGACGGGTACTGACTTGTGACAGTGCGCACTCATGGCGACTTTATAGTGCTGTCCCACTGGGAAACCAGGCTGCCAGCACCATGACATGGTATCCCACTCAGTCACATTATCCTCACACTGAGCACACCAGTCCTTGCCCTGTCCTAATAATGTTGAGCGCCTGGCTAGGAAGTGACAAGTATCAATTTTTAAGTCATTGGTTTGACTCGACCAGGGTTCGAACCCACGACCCAACGTCATTTGATTGCATCAGGGAATCTAGATAATCTAATGGTTAGGATGCCAGTCCTAGAATTACCCGAGCGTGGTTCTCAATAGACCGCGCCAGTTAAGCTGGAAACTACCCAACTAAAGTAGTTCCAGATTCTGCCGATAGATGTCACTAGCTTAACTGGTGGGATTGAATTACATGTGAGGAGAGCAGTGGTGCAACCCAGAAGAAAAATACAATATAGTTTTCTCTTTTATATATATATGGATATATATATATATATATATATATTACAAGGATAAGAGTTTGATGCCTGTTGCGATATGAACATCTGAATATAATCAAGCATTTTATTATTTTTCCAAGCATTCTTCACGGAAATATAGTATGTGAAGTCATAGGCAGTCAGGGAAACAACCCGACTAGCGTGGTTCCAAATTGTGCCGATAGATGTCACTAGTTTAACTGGCGGGGTCTATTGTACTGAGTCTAGATGTGACGAATCCCATTGTTTGCAATTACAACGCAATTACACCTGGGGAAGGTAAGGAACACAGGAATGAGGACAAATATGTTGCCTGTAATTGTAATTGAAATTCTTAGCCAACGCTGCCTAAAGGAAGGGTCACATGCATTAATGCATTTCCACAGCAGGATCTCATAGCCTTACCGCCCACCACAAGGGACACAACAGTGTCGTGAGCAAGCTATGCATATATACTTGTCTGTGGGATATTTATGGTGAGCCCCCAAGAACGTGTTGCCACCTGCCGGTGTGGCGGTTTCAGCCGTGTCCCGTACTCAGACGTGTACCTATACTCAAACTCAAGGTATTGTCAATGGTCGTGAGTAATTTTCATACAGAAAATACAGAACAAGTGAAATATCTCTAAAAGCACACCACCTACTAACAAATCGCTTGGTACACATATAGAAAACATCTTCACCAAAAAGATTATATTAAATTTATACGGTTAGGGTTCTTGATTTCTATTAATTTTGATTAAAACTAATGTTTTGCACTGCGCGTACCGTCAAACTCAAGGCATTGCCAATGGTGGTGAGCAATCTTCATACAGAAAATCCAGGAAAAGTGAAATATCTCTAAAACCACACCACCTAGAAACAAATCGCTTGGTACACATATAGAAAACATCTTCACCAAAAACATTATATTAAATGTATAAGGTTAGTGACTTAAGACCATTGGCAATGCCTTGAGTTTGAGTATAGGTACACGGCTGAGTACGGGACACGGCTGAAACCGCCACACCGGGCCACCGCCGCACCACGTCACCATCGCACCGACGCTGTAGTCGTGCAGCATGTGACCGCTAGGTCACGAACCCCCCATAACTAACCTCCTGGTGCGGTGAGCGCAGATTCAACTTAAATACACCCATTATACAGACTGGGAGTGCCACAATAAACCTTTTTTCTTCCTTTTTTTTTCACCGGAAAGCAGTTTTATTGCCTTGTTAATGTTATACTAATAGTGCACATCACATGTGTTCCAATGAACTGTTACAGTCTAAAAATATCTATAAAAAAATTAAAGTGACTAGTCAACTGCTTTTTCCTTCTTTTTTCATCAGAATTAAGTTCTATTGCCATGTCCTATTCTGCCGTGCACCTCACATTTACATCGCACTTAACTATTACAGTTGAAACAAATGTATATAATTGACAGCTGAAACCAACTTACTATAGCATTTTCACCCAATCTTTACGTTAGCGTTGTCACATACCTGTGTTTAGGGTGTGGTCCAAAAGGGCCTTAAGGAAATGGATTAAGGTTAGGCATACACTGAATGCGCACAGTCGAGTCTGTATTTTTAGCGTTCAAAAACAAAAATACTTTATCTACGTTTGAATCTACATATTGAACTTAGGTACTTCTGCACTCATTAAAGGACACCGCGTACTAAGCCAAATTAATAGAACCTGTTACTGTTGAAGCCTATCGTGTCAGAATGTGTTTGCCAAAAATAATTTTGCATGTTTTCACTTCAACTATCTCCAAAGTTAGCCATTTAAAATTCATTGGATTTAGTTGAAATAACATTGGTGAAAGATTTTCTAATTTTCAGCAAATTTCTGATTTTGTTGCAGATTCCCAGGGTTTTTTTCTTTGTCATATGCGTCAATTCTTGTCTCTGTCACACTTAGCAAAAGTCAGGTTTATGTATTTTCTGTAGGAAGGAACTGTCATCCACTAATCTGCAGACACTGATACCTCGGTCTGTATGTAATACCCCCATCACACCAAGCTAGTTCTGGAGGAAGGAACTGTCATCCACTAATCTGCAGACACTGATACCTCGGTCTGTATATAATACCCGCATCACACCATGCTAGTTCTGTAGGAAGGAACTGTCATCCACTAATCTGCAGACACTGATACCTCGGTCTGTATATAATACCCGCATCACACCAAGCTAGTTCTGGAGGAAGGAACTCTCATCCACTAATCTGCAGACACTGATACCTCGGTCTGTATATAATACCCGCATCACACCAAGCTAGTTCTGGAGGAAGGAACTCTCATCCACTAATCTGCAGACACTGATACCTCGGTCTGTATGTAATACCCCCATCACACCAAGCTAGTTCTGTAGGAAGGAACTGTCATCCACTAATCTGCAGACACTGATACCTCGGACTGTATGTAATACCCCCATCACACCAAGCTAGTTCTGTAGGAAGGAACTCTCATCCACTAATCTGCAGACACTGATACCTCGGACTGTATGTAATACCCCCATCACACCAAGCTAGTTCTGTAGGAAGGAACTGTCATCCACTAATCTTCAGAAACTGATACCTCGGTCTGTGTGTAATACCCACATCACACCAAGCTAGTTCTGTAGGAAGGAACTGTCATCCACTAATCTTAAGAAACTGATACCTCGTCTGTATGTAATACCCCCATCTCACCAAGCTAGTTCTGTAGGAAGGAACTGTCATCCACTAATCGGCAGACACTGATACCTCGGTCTGTGTGTAATACCCACATCACACCAAGCTAGTTATGTAGGAAGGAACTGTCATCCACTAATCTGCAGACACTGATACCTCGGTCTGTATGTAATACCCCCATCACACCAAGCTAGTTCTGTAGGAAGGAACTGTCATCCACTAATCTGCAGACACTGATACCTCGGTCTGTGTGTAATACCCACATCACACCAAGCTAGTTATGTAGGAAGGAACTGTCATCCACTAATCTGCAGACACTGATACCTCGGTCTGTGTGTAATACCCACATCACACCAAGCTAGTTTTTGTAGGAAGGAACTGTCATCCACTAATCGCAGACACTGATACCTCGGTCTGTATGTAATACCCCAATCACACCAAGCTAGTTATGTAGGAAGGAACTGTCATCCACTAATCGCAGACACTGATACCTCGGTCTGTATGTAATACCCCCATCACACCAAGCTAGTTCTGTAGGAAGGAACTGTCATCCACTAATCTGCAGACACTGATACATCGGTCTGTGTGTAATACCCACATCACACCAAGCTAGTTATGTAGGAAGGAACTGTCATCCACTAATCTTCAGAAACTGATACCTCGGTCTGTATGTAATACCCCCATCACACCAAGCTAGTTCTGTAGGAAGGAACTGTCATCCACTAATCTGCAGACACTGATACCTCGGTCTGTGTGTAATACCCACATCACACCAAGCTAGTTATGTAGGAAGGAACTGTCATCCACTAATCTGCAGACACTGATACCTCGGTCTGTATGTAATACCCCCATCACACCAAGCTAGTTCTGTAGGAAGGAACTGTCATCCACTAATCTGCAGACACTGATACCTCGGTCTGTGTGTAATACCCACATCACACCAAGCTAGTTCTGTAGGAAGGAACTGTCATCCACTAATCTTAAGAAACTGATACCTCGTCTGTATGTAATACCCCCATCACACCAAGCTAGTTCTGTAGGAAGGAACTGTCATCCACTAATCTGCAGACACTGATACCTCGGTCTGTGTGTAATACCCACATCACACCAAGCTAGTTCTGTAGGAAGGAACTGTCATCCACTAATCGGCAGACACTGATACCTCGGTCTGTGTGTAATACCCACATCACACCAAGCTAGTTATGTAGGAAGGAACTGTCATCCACTAATCTGCAGACACTGATACCTCGGTCTGTATGTAATACCCGCATCACACCAAGCTAGTTCTTTAGGAAGGAACTGTCATCCACTAATCTGCTGAAACTGATACATCGGTCTGTGTGTAATACCCACATCACACCAAGCTAGTTCTTTAGGAAGGAACTGTCATCCACTAATCTGCAGACACTGATACCTCGGTCTGTATGTAATGCCCACATCACACCAAGCTAGTTCTGTAGGAAGGAACTCTCATCCACTAATCTGCAGACACTGATACCTCGGTCTGTATGTAATACCCCCATCACACCAAGCTAGTTCTCACTACGTTCGTGAAAATGTTGCTGAACGGGCTCAAACTGTGTGTGAATGGAATGGACATAGTAGCAACTTTTACGGTCTTTTTACGAACGGAATGGACGGGCTAGAACGGAATGGTGCTCTAGAACTTTGAGCATGCCTAAAGTTGTCTTGCAGCCACGGTCTACCCCAACCACAACCCGTTTTAGAATGGGGTCGGACGTTTTGAGAACTACTTTCGTGTAAAGGGGGTGTAAGTAAGCTAGAATCAGTAAGTAACCCATAGTTAGATGGTTATTGGAGGTTTTCGTCCTGGCAACCTCTAAGGCCGACTTGTGACAGTGCACACTCATGGTGACTTTATAGTGCTTTAGGGCAACGACTGGCTAACTCAGTGTCAGGATAATGTGACTGAGTGGGATATCGGGTCAAGGCGGCGGCCTGATGTTCAAGTGGGGCAGCACTATAAAGTCATCATGAGTGCGCACTGTCACAAGTCGGTACCCGGTCCTGATATGACGTTAGAAGTTCCCAGGACGTAAAACTCCAACAACCAACCAACCAACCAACGGCTCTAATAGGATAGGGCTAGGTCTAGTGGTGTCTTCAGTGTCAGGATAATGTGACTGCGGAAATTGGGTCATGGTGCCAGCAACCCTGGATCCCAAAGGGGGCAGCACTATAACTAAAGTCTCCATGACTGCGCATCTTCACAGGTCGACACCTATCCCGCCATGACCTTGACACGCCAACATACACCTGAGGTCGAGGCTGTGGGGATTAATGGGAAAATTGGAGCTCTAAAAGTATGCCTATGGTTCAAAACCAACCAACCCTATCCCCAACAACCCCCTTTCAAGTCTGTACGCGGCCTCCCTACAATTGTCACACATAAATAATCCTCTTTTATTTTCTTTCTTTTTTTGTTTTTTGTTGTTGGTGATGGTGTATTTATGCTGCCCATACCGGTTAAGTCCAATGACTTGTTTTTGCAACTAGACAGTAATAGTCTCATGGTTCCCCTTGTTGTATCACGTTCAGTTGTTGAGCAGCTACTCCATGGATTCTTTATCTGTTTGTAAGCATTCTCCCACATCTCTCTACCGTCCTTGATTCGGTTAGTTCTACATTATTGGTTAGTCGTTTAGTTACCTATAGTTATTTTCCGTAACTGCCTTCACCTTGTTGTGTTAGTGGTCATTAGTTTTTGCATGTTTTAAGTTCAAAGTTTACCTCCTGGGTGTACCATGCCTAGCATGTTTACCTTCTAAGAGTTTCCTTGATATTCAGTGTATTTTAATTATCTCTTTTTTTATATTCATTATTATTTATATATATATATTTTTTTGTTATTATATATATATAAAGGCCGGCTACAGTACAAAGGAACAAGAACAAGAGAAAGTAGTGGTATGAGTTATATATTCTCTGGCTAGGAATATCAGCCTAACAATAAAGGACAAATTTTCCCGACGCGAGTGAAGTATTCGGGGTAGGCGGGTACCGGGCGCAGCCGGGGGTGGCGCCACCAGTCACGAGATGGAGGAGGCAGTACAGTATGTATCGTAATAATAACAATAATTAGGAGATAATAGTAATAAGGAGGGGTTAATTCCCTTCCACGCCTTTATACTCGCATAATGCGTTATACATCACATATATATATAACTGAAGAGCTCTTTTGGAGAACGTAATAAGTTTGTCTGTTGTCGCTTTACGCCCTAGCAACATCTAAGGTCATTTCAGAACGGGTACCAACTTGTGACAGTGTGCACTCATGGCAACATTATGGTGCTGCCCCACTGGGAAACCAGGCCACCAGCACCATGACCTGATATCCCACTCAGTCACATTATCCCTGACGCTGAGCCAACCAGTCATTGCCCTATCCTAATAATGCCGAGCACCAATCTAGGAAGCGACAAGTATCAATTTTTAAGTCATTGGTGTGACTCGACCAGTGATCGAAATATATATATATATATATATATATATATATATATATATATATATAACAAATATTTTTAGATAGTCTAGCAGTGCATTGAGCTCCCTTTTGATTAATTTTGTATATATGTTTTTATTGTCCATGTACTTCTTTCTTCTACTCTCAGTGTATTCGGCACTCGGCATTCATGCACTCGGCACCCCTCTGATATGATCTGTATATTATCAGTCGGGGGGCATCACGCATCACTCACTCCTGTTGTCTACCCACCAGTACAGTACCTGCATAGTGCTCGCTACTTATATCTTCGCACCCTCAGTTCGTCACCATTCATATCACATCACATATGTGGCCTATACCCACGTTGATAGCTTTGTTTGATTTAGGAATTTTCTTCTAAAGGCCCTGTCACATTACGATGCATCTCGAAAGCGCGCCGCCAACACGTAAAATCACTATTTTATGTCGAGATGCATCGAAATTTTCGGCGCGGGGGGAAAGGTTGGACGTCAGCGCAATGTAGTGGACGTAAGCATAGCAGTCCAATGTATTGGAACGTATGTGGACGCATGAGAAAAAAAAACAAGAAAAGTTTGGCACAACATGTGGCTAATGTGCCTCTCACATGTGCAACATTTACCTCGTGTTGGCATAACACGCTCCAAATGTTCCGCGAGTGACCGTTAAACGTGTTGCATGACGTATGAAAGCATAGTGCAAGCACATCAGCGACGCATGTCCAACTACAGTCCAGCGCATTTTGGTGTTGCGCCAGCATACACCCAGCGCGTGCGACATTGGTGTAACACATGAATAACACATGCCAACATGGCGGGGGCACCGGACGCACCCATGCCTCGGGTATAAATAAGGCTGCAGTCTGGCTCTCTCCTCACAACACCTCCAGCATGTCAGGGAAGAAGACCTCATCAGCACCCAGCCGGTTTGGCCAGGGACGCGGCAAAGGAAAAGGGAAAGGGAAAGGCAGGAAGAGGATGATGGGAGAGACATCACCATCTCCACCACAATCTCCTGCATCTCCTCCTGTGGGATCTCTTCAGTGGACATCGCCATATAGCCAGCATGAGGAGACGAAGGAGATGCAGTACACGTCTCCATCGCCTCCTCGGTCCCTCTCCTCCTCCATGGCCTCCACCTCATCAAACAGGCAGCAGGGGCCAAACAAGACGAGGGTGAGAAAGTGTGACTGCGCTCTGACCGCAGCAGATGACGAGCTGATTCTGGAGTTCCTGCAGGACAACCCTGTCATATGGAACATCAGGATGAGTGACTCCCAGCGGACAGACAACAAAGGGAAGCTTTGGGAGGACCAGGGCGAAAGGATGGGCAAAACTGCAGGGCATCTCCAGGGCTGGTTTAAGTCCCTACACAACTGCAACACAAGGCTGCACAAGAAGAAGAGTGGTGAAGAGCCTCCTCCCCTGCGCACCGAGAGGGAGCAGTGGTTCATGGACAAGTTTGGCTCCTGAGGTCAGTCATCAGGCATGGGACTGAGCCCTGCAGAACTGTAAGTACTATATATTTTACTAACATTGTAACTTGCAATGATGTGGATTTGATTCATTATAGACCTTTATTCTGGATAAATCTATGTATATATTTTAATGCCATTGTCCATGATGTGCGCAACATGGGTAATTGATATCGCGAGACTGTGTATTTCCCATAGATTCAAGCGTATTTGGCGACACCTATATTTTTTATTCTGAACTGACCAAATGGTTGTCGATTGACCCGCCACCTACTGTAAATTCCTTGAACTCAATACTACGCAGCTAGCGAAACTGCGCAGTAGATTTTAAAGTGTGACCATTGGCGCCACCTATATACTTCTTGTGAACTAGCATTTGGCCGCTATCGACGCGCCACCTACTGTAAATTCAGAGCAAAGCCTATGACGCAGTTACAAAGTCTAGACACTTCGACCAGCGCTTTTCAATCGACCGGACGTGCTACCTTTCCTGTAGATTTGCCGTCCCACCCACCCAACTAATGACATAGATCGAGAGGGTTGAGTGCCTGAAATCCTCGAACTGTATTATCATTACCATCTTGAATCTTAATGTAACAAGCTAATTTAGAAAGAATAAATGCCACTATATACCACTGTATCGCGTTTGTTCAATTATAATTTGAAATGATGTGCTTTTTTTATTGTTTACCTCATTTTGGCCAATCAATTTGTATTCATGTTACTTATGGTGCTTTATTATTGTGTCTTGCAGGTACTTGCAACCATAGACACAGCTTAGGGTGATCTGGGGGCTGCAGAGTCAGCCTGCACTGAGCTGCATATCGGGCTGGACGAGCAGCCAGGCAGACCCAGACCCCCAGCCACAGCCCAAGTCAGGGCAAAGGACGACAGCAGTCTGCGGACATCTCTCCAGCAGTGCGTTGATGAGTCTGGGGAGCTGCTGGAGACCCCGAGGCCAGTTGCAGCACAGGCCCTGACAGTGGGGACGGCCCCTTGTAATTTTGTCAGGGACGCGATGGAGACTATGTCCAAGGCCCAAGAAAAGAAGGCGCGCTCCAGGATTTATCGCGTCCTGTCGGAGTTGCGAGATGAAGAGGTAAACAACGATGAGCAACACGTGCACATGGAGCCGTCCAGCTCCAACCCCTCCATGGTGTGTCCTGTGCGGCCCCCATCTGCGATGTTGTGGCAGTCGACATCGTCGCAGGTGTCCTCCTGTCCGTCGCCGAGCGAGATGTACCAGCCGTATCCCCACCAGTGGAGACACCAACCACCACCAGGATCCCCATGGGCATCACAGAGACAGGATTATATGCAGCAGTACATGATGCATCCAATGCTGCCTGCGCTGGCAGTGGCAATGCACCAGACGACAGGACCGATGCAGCACCAGCCGACGGTGCAGGTACTGCAGCCAGTACTGCAGCCCCAGACTCTGTTTGGCCAGCAGCCCATGGGTCCGCCTCCACCGGTGGGGATGCCTTCACCACCTACAGCACGTCCAGCACCTTCAGCAGCATCACCTCCAGCAGCACCTGCATCACCTGTAGCCTGTGCAGCAACAGCAGCACCGGCAGCAACGCCACAACCGACCGACAGCTCCATCGTCAGGGCGTGGGATTCAGCCCAAGTGGTGCTGAACCAGTCCACCAGTACTCCGACAGCCGGGGACAGAGTCAGCAAACTGTCGGGGATTTCCAACGTTTCCAACTTGAACATTGAGGCACAGGAGCTGTTTGCTCCTGTGGGGGACATGGACACCCCACCAAAGGCCCACTTAGGTTAAGTGACTGTATTGTTGGTGCTGTATATATGTATATATTTATTGTTTGTAGTATGTAAATATTGCAGCCATGTATATATGTATATTTGTTTTAACGTAATTATTATGTGACTGTAAATAAGAACCATGCCCCTCCTTAAAATAAGTGACATGTTAAATTTGGCCCTTGAAAAGTAAATACTCTTACCCATAACGTAACCTTTCCCACCCAAATTAATAAGTGAAATGTAAATTTGTCAGTGTATATAGGTGAGCCCAGAAAAAATTTAAGATACCTCCCCACCCAAATTAACGCATGTGTAACGCATAACGACATATCCCGACGTAGCGGCAAAAAATCACATACGTCGCCATACGTTTGCGCGATGCGTTGTAATGTGACAGCCCCATAAGGAAACAAACAATTTTTGTATTATAAGACCTAATGTATTATAAGACCTAATGTTTGTTTGTTGTTGTTTTAGGTCCTAGCAACATCTACTGTCATATCATGTCATACTATTGTCCACATTAATGCCTATTTCAGAGTGTTCTTCTTATCTCAGAAATGTATTATATATAAAGAAACAGAAATACCGATGGGTACTGATCATGTATGCTTTTTGTCCACCTAATTATCTATTTATTTAAGGAATGTTTTATGAAGAAGTGCAAATATTGATACATGAGCAATGTCCATTTTAATGCTTATTATAATTTGTGTTGTATCTAAGGAATGTATTGTAATACCCCTGTCACACTACGACGTAATGAGCCAACATGAGCCTAACGTGATGATTTTTCGTCATTACGTTGCCGTACGTTGGGTTACGTTATGATGACGTCATAATGACGTTAGAGTGACGTCGAGCTACGTCATGTTACGTCGTGCTACGTCGGCGCGCGTCGAGGTTTTGAACCTGTTCAAAACTTTTGACGTATCTCGACGTGAAGCCGTTACGTCGGGATGACGTGACAATGACGTTAGGTAGACGTTCCGCGATCGTTATAGCAGCGTAAATGACGTTAGAGTCACGTTATGTCACATCAGACCGACGGCCCGGGTGGGAGCAACGTGTGGGCAGCGTTTTGCACGTTACGGTCACGTTACGGTCACGTTACGGTCACGTTACGGTCACGGTTACGGTCACGTTACGGTCATGTTACGGTCACGTTACGGTCATGTTACGGTCACGTTACGGTGGCGTTACGGTCACGTTACGTCCACGTCGCACCCGTTACGGCGACGGTACGCTCACGTTACACTAACGCTCGGTCACGTCGCCAATTACCCCTCCCCCCTAACGTTGTCACGTTATAGCTAAGGTCACGACGTACACCGACGTTACTTTCACGTTACGCTCACGTCCACAATTTGCATATTACGCCCATAACGTCGACGTAATATAATTATTTTCACGTACCGCCTACGCTGACGTAGTCACGTCGTAGTGTGACAGGGCCATAAAGAAACACTCATATCAGAAGGAATTAATCACACACTACTGCTGTCCACTTTTGTTATTACTTCCCTTTTTCTATCCCAAAAACTGTATTCCAAAGAAACACCTACATCAATAAGAATTGTCGATGCTTGAGCAGTATCCAGTTTTACGGCTTTGCAAATATTTTTAGCTAAGAAATAGGCTATAAAGACGGCCAACTATCGATCAGATTTCACCATATATTACCGTTGTTGACTTGCATGTCCTAGCAACATCTGAGGTCATATCAGTACGGGTACCGACTTGTGAGCACTCATGGTAACTTTATAGTGCCGCCCCACTGGGAGAGCATGCCACCGTCACAATGAACTGATATTCCACCCAGTCACATTATCCTGGCACTGAGCACACCAGTCCTTGCCCTATCCTATTAATGCCGAGTGCCAGGCTAGGAAGCCACAAGTATCAATTTACAAGTCATTGGTTTGACTCGACCAGGAATCGAACTCCCGATTTCCCGCACGGGAGACCTGCCCTCTAGCGATTCGGCGAACGCACCCGATGGTACGCAGATGAAATTAAATGCTATTGAAATAAAACACGAATGAATAAAACCATCTAAAGATTATATATTTTAATACAAAATAAAGTTTAGAAAAGCAAATCAAGTGACATTTCCGGTGGTATGCAGCTACGTAGCTTCGTACCTGGAAGCTAAAGGGCCTGTCACACTACGACCTATGGCGTTCGCGTATGCCAGCTTGTGCAGTTTTCGATCATTGCCATCATAGGTTACGCATAGGTTATGCATAGGATGGGCATAGGTTGTATATGCTCTTCAGAGGTCGGCATAGGTCGGCATAGGTAGATCGGCAAAAAAAAATGTGTGCATGTTCAAAATGTTCAACTTATGCCGGCGTGTGGCCGATACGTTCTCATAGGCTAGATGTATGCTGGGTGTACGTCAGCATACATTGTGCATACATTCGGGGTAAGTCGGCAAGTCTGGTGTACTCACAACGTTCTGTAAAAGGGCTGTCACACTACGGCGTATAGCCTTAGCGTATGCCAATGCATTTGATTTTCGACCGATATGCCGTCGTACGCCGTCATACATTATGCATAGGTTGGGCATAATTTGTATATGCGCTTCATAGGTCGTCATAGGTCGGCGTAGGTCGAGCCACTGAAAAGTGTTGTGCATGTTCAAAACTTCCAACCTATGCCGGCATGTGGCTCATATGTTCCTCATATGCTATGTGTACGTTAGTGGTACATCGGGATACGTTAGGAGCACGTTCGGTATACGGCGGCCTAAGTTACTCATACGCTGGTCCTGTCGCCTCCAACCGTCAAAATACGTCCTAATATGCTGAGTATACATCGTCATATGCTTTGCATACATCGCTATATGGTAGGAATACGGTAGCCATATGCCAGGCATACACTATGCGTACAGTTCATACGCCGCTGGGACCTCCCGCAGTGCGCAAAGGTTGGCTTATCTCGACCTATAACATTTTTCAAATTATTGCGCCTCGTTACCCGTATGCCGTCGCCATACGGCGTACTGTGACAGGCCCTTAAGCCCCTGAAATTAGTAAATCACTAAAGCAACAATACAAACACAAATACAAGCAACATAGGATTGGACAGAGCATTTTACTGTAATTTGAATATCCAAACTGTTAGTGTTAAAAAAATGTGGTCTCCTCACAAAAGATCAACATTTGCATATGACTATTAAAGCCGCATAGTCCGATGGTTTTGAGTTTCTGGCTTTTTTTTTTAGATGAATATATTAAATTCATTGTTATAATCTACCTTACTATTGTTTGAAGTAACATTTATTTTAAATAGATAACTTTGAAGTGCAAACATGTCAAATTAGTTTTGGAAAGCATGCGGAAACTTCAACACCATAGGCTTCAGCAGTAATAGGTTCAATTAAATTGTCTCAGTGTTCCCTTCTAAGTTGCAAAGGGAACGTTTGTTTTATATAATTTAATGATGCATCTAGAGCGCATTCATTTTCATCATCGGCTATTAGATGTCATTCTGACATATTTCATTATAGGAACCCCCCTGCCACCACATAGGCTACTCTTTCCGATAAGCAGCACAGGGTCTTTTATATGCGCTTTCCCACAGACAGAACAGCACATACCACAGTCTTTGATAAACCAGATGTGGACCACTGATTGTAACGGAAAATTACCCAAGCTTCAAATGGGTCCACTGAGCAGGATCGATCCAATGACTGACACCATCACAGGTGGACACTCTACTGGCTGAGCTACGTCCCGCTCCCCTTATAAGTGGTAACTAATACTTAAAGTTGCATAGTCCGATGAATCATAGTGTGATTCTATGTATCTAACTTAGATACTGGTGCACTTATTAAGCATTTGTCACCACACAGAAGGGGATGTTGAGGCAATTGAATAGAACCTGTTACTGCAGAAGCCTATGGGGTCAGAGTTTTGGTGTGCTTGCCAAATTTAATTTAGCATGGTTCCACTTCAAATATCTCAAAGGTTAGCCATTTAAAATAAAAGTTACTTCAAGCTAAACTAAGGTACATAATAACGATCAACCTAATGTATTTATTTCAGAAAATTTCAGAAACTCAAAACCATCGGACTATGCAACTTTAATAAGTGCAACAGTATCTAAGTTAGATATGTAGAATCAATTCTAGATAATTATTTTGGTTTTGAAAATGTGGTACTTGATTGGGGCTTTAAGCGCACACCACAACAGGTATTTTCTTCTCCTGGATGCAAATTGAGTTTGTGGTTTTCCAATAGGACTTGTGGAGGAAAACTGCAGTGACGTCACACAACCAGAGCACAGTTTGCACGCACAAAACTAATGGGGCTGTCACACTATGACGTGACGACGTCAGTGTAGGGAGAACGTGAAAAACGTTGAACTTCTCGGCGTAGTATGCCAATTTGGGCACAAGTTGAACGTGGATGCAGCGTAGTGGATGAGAGTGTAACGTCGGTAAAGCGTAGTGATACCGTCATTCAACGAGAGAGGACAACGTCATTACGCTCACGGAACGTTATGAATGTTATTCCATCGCCAGAAGAACGTTACATGACGTTACATACATTATGACACTGTGGCAAAACGTTGAACGTACGTTGAACGTACATTCTCCTGACATTCTCCTGACGTTCTCCTGACGTTCCCATTATGCCTGGGTTTAATGTGGGTCAACGTAGTGGAACGTAGTTGAACGTAGTGAGCAGCGTTTGACTAACGTCCGTTTAACGTCATTGACATTCGCCGAACGTGTACAGAACGTACGGCGAACGTAAACCCTTACGTTCGAGTTAAGTCAAAATTTCTGAACAGGTTCAAAACTTGACGCGCGCCGACGTAACACGACATAACGTGACTTAGCTCGACGTCAGTCTAACTTCATTCTGACATCATCATGACGTAACCCAACGTATGTCAACGTAATGACAAAACGTGATCAAGTCAGGCTTACGTTTGCTCGTTACGTCATAGTGTGACAGGGGTATTACTGGGGACAAGAAAACTACGGGGTGAACATCGGGGATGGGCGGGGAACGAGCGAAAACATGAGCTATCATTTTAAAAACACTGATGTCACAATGTCTGTGAATCATCGTATCTCATTGAATAGCGTACCTATCCCATAATACTTACAGGACACGACCGCTAAGTGACAGGGGCGGATACAGGGATCGGTCTTATGGGTTACACAGTGCACGCGGTGCAAGGTACTCAGTAGGGGTGGGGGTGGGAGGGGGTGTCCCCTCCATCCGGCAAAGGTTTATCAAAAACAGACATGCAAAATGAAGGCACTTTGTGGCACCTGAGAACAATGATGTAGGTACAACCGACGTGTGAATGTTGTCAAGTTTTAGCTCTACTGGAACACAAGCTCACAAGGACAGTAATGTATGCATGGCAACATATATATATATATTGTGCGTTTATTATCAGTAATTGTTACAGCGAGAAGTTGTGGTGCTAGACTCGAAAAAAATGAAAGTTTGTTTTATTTAACCACGCCTCTAGAGTGCATTGATTTTTATCATCGGCTATTGGACGTCAAACATATGGTCATTCTGACATATTTCTTTGGAGGAAACCTGCTGCCGCCACACAGTTTACTCTTTCCGATAAGCAGCTAGGGGTATTTTATATGCACTTTCCCACACACAGCACATACCACAGCCTTCGATGAATCAGTTGTGGACCACTGGTTGGAACGGAAAATAGCCCAAACTGCACATGTGTCCACTGAGCAGGATAGAACGGATGACCCAAACATTCACAGGTGGACACTCTGCAGCCTGAGCTACGTCCTGCTCTCTGTGCTAGACTCGAATGCTATAAATTGTGGTATTTGACGACCCTTTTTAAAAAAATTGTTTTTATTGAGGCTGTATTTATACTGTCCATAGCATATAAGCCCGGGTACCCAGGCTTGTTTTCAATGCTGGCCAGTTGTAGTGTTGGTGTTATCTTACCACATAATAGCTGCTGATAAGGTATTTGATTGCCTGCATTTCACTAGCAGATAGATAATTGGTTGGTATGGTTAGTAGCCTATGTTAGATTTTTTGGATTTTCTTGGCATATATGTATTTTATTTTGTTCTACTCTTATTACTACACTAGCCTACCCCTATATACATATCATAGTATAATATTTCTGGATGCCCGGACGTCAGAGCCCCAGATAATACCACCAAACTCTTCCCAGATGCGTTCTGACAACTGTCTGTCAGTTCACATCTGATGCCC
Source organism: Branchipolynoe longqiensis (assembly GCA_030323885.1). NCBI lineage: Eukaryota > Metazoa > Annelida > Polychaeta > Phyllodocida > Polynoidae > Branchipolynoe > Branchipolynoe longqiensis. Next base: position 157,825,735 of record CM059187.1, on the reverse strand, counting down.
GTCTCAAACAAACTCATAAGGAAGAAAGGGAAGACAAGTCATGAAAGATTGACAGTGAAGAAGTTGTGCTTTATTGGCATCAACTCCTGTTCAGCTACTAGTGACCTATCACCCAGGCCTCATTACTCTAGTTAGGATGTATCAGAATCAGTGCCTACAGTCCATTGAACCAGAGTCCAATGGTTGTTGCACACAGCTCAGTTTGTATATATGAAAGGTGGTAGCATCAGACAGAGTGTCTGGGTACATGTCCAAGAGAGAGTGTGTCTCACTCAAGAGTCAGGAGTAGAGTGTTTCTGCCCAGTGTGTCTGGAGCAGTGTCCAGAATAATCAATATCAAAGTGAGGCTAGGTGTGGTTAGGTGGGCAAGGGGGTGCAGGGGACTGTACCTCCCACAACCAACCAATCAGGCACCCTGCACAGCATGGGAGGCGATGCCTCCCCCCACCTCCCCCATGAGCAGCGGTCACCCAACCCAGCTGCCGGTGGTGTACATAATGTATGCAGTATGCCTGGTGTGCTGGCCCTTCGGCCCTGTGGTAACAGGTAGTTGCAGACAGTTACCATAAATATATATATTAAAAATGTCCTTTTCCTCCACTTGCATCCTTTCTGGTGCATAGAGGGAACATTTCACCAAACATTAACTGTCTCTTTTATAGGAACATCTCGTCATAATCTCGGGCACTATGTATTAACATATATCTCCCATAATTTAACATGTCACACAGCGGGTGGGGCACCCACTGCTTTTCTATGACATAACCTTGGTCCCCACTCCAGCGCCCGGGGATAATAATGCTCTCTGCCGATATATAATTCCGAACCGAAAACCCGTATGTTTTTACAATAGGCTTGTACGTAGCTGTGTGGTGTGTTATCTGGCTAATTTTGGCATGGTTACCTTCCATTGGGCATCCAGCTGGTGGGCCGTGACATATCACATGCCCCTTTGCAGTGCAGCTTAGTGGGCGTTTCCTTGCCTTATTTTGCACAGGTATTTTAGTAAGTTTTTAGGTCAGGAATTTGTCGTTCTTTACCATTTGGGCATTCCACACCTTGGCAGCCATTTCCAGCGTGCTTCTCTCATGAGCTTTTATTTGGCTTCTGGTCTGCTTAAGTAGGGGTGCATTATTTCCTCTAGTAGCCCTTTTGGTTTTGTTAGGAGTTTATTGTTTTGACTATAGCTATATGCTAATGTTTTCAAATGAATTATTCTCCTATTTTCTAGTAATTTGACTTTGTGTATGTCATAGGTGGGGTGCAGCTTGTCTACTCTTAGACAGATTTTTAGGGCTCTGTTCTGCAGTATTTGCAGTTTTTTTAGTAGTTATTTTCTCACACCCGTGTAATTTATATAGTCAAAATAGGGGAGCATCATGCCCTTGAAGATTTGTATTTACATTTATTGTGTCATGTAGTCTCTTAGCTTTGCAAATAGCCACAGTTTGTGGTTTAATTTCTGGATAATTTTATTTATACATAGGTTGTAGTTTAGTTGGCTGTCCAACTCAAGGTCTAGGTATTTGTAATGGTCTACATTTTCTAATATTTGGTTTCCTTACTTACAGGGTAGTTTTCTTTCTGGCATTTGTTTATGCGAGAAGAGTACTGTTTTTGATTTGCTTGTGTTGATGGTTATTTTGTTGGACTCACACCACTCGTCTAGTTTTAGTAGGAGTTTATTTAGTGTAGTTATTACCTTCTCTTATGTGGTGCCTTTTGCGTATATGACTGTGTCATCTGCATACAGTTGGAGGCACTCAGTTTGCAACCATTTTTCTAGATCGTTTATATAGATTATAAAGAGTAGTGGCCCTAACACTGACCCTTTGGGTACACCACATGTGACAGGTTGATTGTCTGATAGTGTACTGTTTATTTTTGTTTTCTGTTCCCTGTTGCTCAGGTAGCATTTTATCCAATCCATAGTGTTGGATTTAATACCCATGGATTTTAGTTTTTCCAGTAGTATTTTATGGTCTACTGTGTCAAATTCTTTGCTAAAGTTAACGAAGGGTGCTCCAACTAATTGTTTTTGGTTCATTGATGTCAGTATGTCATTTGTTAGGTTAGCTATTGTTTTTGATGTGGAGTGCAGTTTCCTGAAGCCCCCTTGTCTTTCATTTAGTATATCGGTTTTTTCCAGGTGTTCATTTATGTGTCTATGTAACACTTTTTCAATGTGCTTGCCTGGGGTTTGAAGAATTGATATTGGCCTGTAGTTTCCCATGTTTTGTTTGTCTCCACTTTTGTGAATGGGGGTGAGATAAACGCCCCTGCTCAAAGGAGATGTTGAGTAGGTCTACTATAGTGGCCAGGATCGCTTGGACTGCCTCTTTCAGTATTTTGGTTGGTATTTCATCTATTCCACTTGGCTTATTTGTGTCTATGTCACTTATTAATTTTGTTACTTCTATCATACCTGTTTTCCAGGTGGGGATTTCGTTCTGCACAGTTCCTGATCTGTTTTCCCGTCTTTTTTTAAATCTTTCTGACAGCTTTTGCCCTATTGTGGCAAAGTGTGTGTTCAGTTTGTTTGCTGCATCTTTGTCTGTGAGCATTGCCCCTTTGTTATCTTGGAAGTTTGTATGCTATTCTTTGTTATTTTTTTTGAATAATAGGTTTACATTTTCCCAGAATTTGTTTGTGTTGCTTCCTCAGTCTTTGTCCTGCTTTATTATGTATTTCTTTTTTGATGTTCTTACAGTTTGAGAGAGTTGTTACTGGTGACATGGTAGGCCAGTTTGTCTTCTATTGTTTCTTTGTGCTTTGCTTTATCAGCCAATTTACTTTAGGTTGTGATGAGTGTTAGCAGGTCTTTGTCTACCCAAAGGTCTTGTTTTTTTTGTATTTTTATTTTCTTTATAGGGCACATCTGATCAGTTGATTTTCTTATTTCTGTGATGATGTTGTCCCAATAGATATGAACATCATCTCTGTTTTGTGTGATGTTGTTTATGTTTTGGTGGAGATGATTTTTGAATGTATCTTCTGAGTAGTTTTTTAGGGACCTGCCCATTTTGTATTCATAGTGATTTGTGCTTTTGAGCTTTTTCCTGGTTACATATACTAGTTTGTGGTCGCTTATACCCCATCTTCTAGTGCCCCATTTTGTGGCATGGTTTGAGTTGGCTAGTATAAGGTCTATTGTTGAGCAATTGTTGCTTAGACTTTTGTGCTTTCAGTGATGAGCTGCTGCAAGTCTAAGATTTTGATGGTGGTTTGCAGCATTAGTTAATTTTTTTCATTGCTGCTGTAATTCACATTGAAGTCCCCTTGCACAAAGATTTCTGCATTTGTTGATTTTTGTACAGTGTTTATGCTCTATTCTAGTTCTTCGAGGAATACTTCAATTTCCCTTGAGAGTGGCCTATAGAGGCTTGCTATGGCTACATTTGCTTGCTTTTCGTTTTTTATTAGACACCATAGTAGCTCTATGTGCTCATTTGAGAGAGTTGTTGGTTTTAGCCTTTCAGTGTCTAGGTTTTTGGTGGCTTTGCAGTAAATGGCAACACCTCCAGCCTTCTTTGTTTGGGTCATTGCATTAATGTGTTGTCTGTCATTACATACAAGCCTATATCCATCTATATTGAGGGTGTTGTTTTGGTGTTTGTCAGTGAACCATATGTCTCTGATAACCATACTTCTTGTTTTCTTATGACATATTTGTTTTTGCTCATTTATCTATTTATTTGTTTCTTTATTTATTTGTATTTGCTTCCTTGCACACCTTTCCTACAAGGTCATTAGAATATGTAATACTTTTTAGCTGCGGGGTGGGCTCATGGCCCCCGTGCCCCTCCCCTAAATCAGCCACTGAGTGAGTATAGCGTCCATTTCACGTGCGGGAGGTCAAAGGCTTGCAAAATTAATTCACTTGTCGGTTTAACTGATTGAACCAGTTTCCTGTGTGCTTTTTTTTTGGGGGGTGGGCATTTATTCATCCGAATATACATTTCTTTTCATTGCCAAAGTTCTACTCTTCCCGTGTGACGAAATCAAATCGCCCCCTCAAAATTGTCTCCCTACAATGATTCTATTTCGAAATAAAATCGCTCCCAGAGATTTTCTTTCGAACTATAATTCCCCACAACCCTCCGTTCCCTTCTCCTCATCCAGTCACCTCCCTCCCCGCTCCACCTCCACCTCCCTCTTCCCCTCACCTCCCAACCCTCATCCCCTCACCCTCCCACATCCTCCCTCGCCTCCTCCACTTCCCCTCACCATATAAACCATCACCCTCCTCCTTGTAAAAATATATGGAGTTTCGGTTAAGAATTATATATTGGCAGAGAGCATTATTATTCTTGGATGTCGGAGTGGGACTTAAGTTATGTAAACTAAAAGTAACTAAAATCAATAGAACCCCACTCCCCTTGTACATGATGCTGAGTGAGGTAAACTATATGTTATATATTATGAGTGGAGTTGATGGAAATGTACATGATGCTGAATGATGTAAACTATCTGTTATATATGATGTTTGGAGTTAATGAAAAGAGTTCCTTTGCAAGAAACAGTACATGATGATTGAAATGTTCTCTATGTGTTCATAAAGAATACAAAAGAGGAAAAGAATGATTTTACTATATACAATATCTGTAACTGTTGCAAGATCCTGTCCACCCAAGACCACCGACTGACCCACCTGCCTAATTGGCATATGTATAGAGTACACCACCTGCAGCTGGTTTGAGTGACAGCCCCTAATGGGGTGGTCACCCACCCAGTCTGTGGGGAGTGTCTCATTGGCTGGCTGGGGACTGTCCGGTCACCTGACTCCCTTGGCCTATCCTGACCACACACTAGTCTCAGCTAATGTTTAGCTAAAACTGGATGCCCGCTAGGTGATAGTGCCGGGCAAGCATCCATGCCCAACAAAGAATACACTATACACCATGACATAAGTAAATACACAACCACATTCACACTAACTGGGGGGGGGGTCCTTTGGGGGACGGGGCGGACCGTTTTTCAGGGAGGGGGGCAGACTGATGGGGGCCTGGGGCCCTTGGGACCGTGTCATCTGGGCGCGCTTCCTTTAACAGATCTGAAGGGCCTGCCAGGACTCAAGATTGGCCACCTAAACATACGCAGCCTCACACATAAGATCAACCAGCTAAGAGCCGACCTACCCAGGTCTGGTTTTGATGTCTTTACTATATCAGAAACATGGCTGAATAGAGCAGTCGAAGACAGACTCAGATCTATACCAGGTTACCAATTTATAAGGGCTGATAGAAAAACAAAGCAACTTAGTGGGCGGACCAAGGCTGGTGGTGGACTAGGTATTTAATTTAAGCAAGGTCTCCATGTTGATGCAGGTAAACATGCTGAGCATAACCTATCAAATAGCAATACTGAGCTACAGTGGGCTGTAGTCAACAGACCCCATGCAAAACTAATACTCATCGGCAATGTGTATAGACCCCCAAATGGCAACCTAAATGAGGGAATTGGGCAAATAAGTAACTCTTTGAATAATATAGCCAATATCGATAAATATGAGATACTTCTCATTGGCGACTTCAATGAAGAATATAATAGTAAGAGGCCTACGATGGGAGGGATAATAAAGCAACTTGCAGCTGAACATGAGTTGCAACAAATGATCCAGCAGCCAACCAGGGTAACTAAAACCACTAACAAAACAATAGACCTGGCACTTACCAATATCAAACATTGTACAAAGGCTGGAGTCCTTAACTATAACATAAGCGACCACAAACCAATATTTATAATTAAGAAAAAAATTAGAAATGACAAAAGAATCACCACCCATTGGGGACGCTCTTATAAGAACTGCAATTTTAATGAATTGGCTGGCACACTCAAAGAAATAAACAATGCCGAATTTCTGGATATGAGGGACCCCAACCTATGTTGGGATGTGCTAAACACAACAATCACTACTGCAGCTGACAGGCACTGTCCCCTAATTGAGATCACAACCAGAATCACCATGGGAGGTTACCTTAATGACGAACTACTAGAGCTTCAAAAGGATAGAGATTACTTTATCCAAAAGTTTGAGAAAACAAAAGATCCAGGGGATGAATTTATAGCTAAATGTATGGTCAGAAAGGCTAGGAGTGAAGTAAGGAAAGCCAAAGCAAGGTATTATCAAGTCCAGATAGACAAATTTAAACAGAATGCCAGAAAATGTTGGTATGAAATAAACCAAATCGAACCTAAAAATGAGACAAGAATCAGTGGCCTTGCAAGTGAAGAGACTGGTATTAAAATCCCAGACGAATTATTAGCAGAGGAAATCAATAACTATTTCATAGATATATGTGAGAAACTAGCTAATAAATTCAAACAGAAGGATGATCAACACAAAACCTTTCATGCCAAACTAAATAAAGAAAAGTATGACCTCCTGGAAACAACTCAGGATGAAATCCTTGATAGAACTAATAAAATATCGAACTACAAATCATCAGGAATGAGGGACATCAGTGCCACTTTGATAAAAAGCGCGATCAGAATACTGATTGCAGAATTTACACATTTATATAACCTAATAATCAGCACAGGCATCTTCCCTGATGACTGGAAAGTAGCCACACTGACGCCCATACCTAAAGTCAACATCCCACAAACCTGTAGCGAACTACGACCAATATCGATCCTTCCACTGCCCGGCAAGATCATAGAACAAATAATACATGACCAAATTAAGACATTCCTTGAATCCTCTAACTATTTGACCTACCAGCAAAATGGCTTCAGGAAAAATAGGTCCACCACTGGAGCACTGGCCTCTCTACTGGATGAACTTCTGTCAAACATAGACAAGGGTGATCTTACTATCGCAGTCTTCCTTGATTTCAAGAAAGCATTTAATACGATCGACCACAAAATCCTCATGCATAAAATAGAACGAGCTGGGCTAGGCAATAGAGCACATAGCTTCCTCACAAATTACCTCAGCAATAGAAAACAATACACAAAACTAAGTGATACCAACTCGACCACTCGAGAAATAAAAACAGGAGTTCCACAGGGTTCCACTCTGGGACCCCTACTGTTTCTAATATTTATAAATGACCTACCTCTAGTTTCCAACAAAGCATCTTTCACACTATTTGCCGATGATGCAGCACTAACAATACATAACAATGACCTTGCCATAGCCGCAACCGAGGCTGGAATGGTGCTGGATGGAGTGAATACATGGTGCCATGAGAATAAACTAACACTAAATGGCACTAAAACTGAGTACATAATCTATGGAACCAAAGTGAGGAAGGGAGGGCCCGGCCAATACAACTGCAGATGGGTGGCTTAGTGCTCCGTGAAGTGAACTCCTATAAGTACCTAGGCACAACTCTTGACGCGACTCTAAGTGGTACCCAACAGCTGGCAAGACTTAACCAAACCCTGGCACTAAAAATGAACACATTCATAAAAATAAGGACCTATGTAAGTGAGAATACTGCACTGCAGCTGTACAAGTCAACAATATTACCAATTATAGACTACAATGATATCATCTATGGATTACTAACGAAGCAGCAAGAGACCAAATTACAAAGAACGCAAAGCAGAGCCCTCAGAACAGTATTCCAAGGCAAGATACTAAGTGTGGTTGAAATGCATAGCAGAGCAGGGCTGGACACTCTGGATGTACGTAGGAACCTACACCTAATGATGTTGATGTATAAACGTGCAAGTGATGACAAATACATAGATCGCACAACCAGGGTAACAAGAAGGGGGACATCGACTCTGCTCTGGGCGCCCAACCCTAATACAAATAAGTTAATTAGAGCTCCGATTTACAAAGGAAGTGTCATGTGGAATGAACTCCCAACCAGAACCAGAGAAGCGGGTTCAATCCTTGCGTTTAAAAATGCATACAGAGCTCACCTGGTTATTCAGGCCCAAAACCTGGCACTGCAAATATATAATACGACCTGCTGAACGACCCATTGACTTCGCCCTCTCTCGTGCCTGCTCTCTCCCTGCGTGTCCGCCCCCCTACCCATGGGCCCCTCCCCCCACCCACCCCCATCCACATTTGACAAACAACTATTATAACTCAATGACTCGAAACCCACCACCACTACTCAAGACCCATTGCCACCACTGAATAACTACATCTTCAACCAGCAATGCACACAATTTCATATTGAAAGACTAACCGTTATTAAAACCAAATCTAACTGATATACAAACACAGGATATGATTTGACCACTAGTGTAAATTATTGCACACTCTATCTTGATGCATATGCCTTGCACTATGTTGACTACCTATGCTGTACACTATGCAGCATAGGCTGCTCCACCACTTTCTTTTTATGTTCAGAATGGGTTGCGCTGCATGCAGCGCAACGCATTCCACTTCCACTATGTACAGACCAAATGCGATCACTCCAACGGCTGGAAGACCAGTGCCCCGGCGCTGACAAAATAAGTATCCAGATGAATAAAATATTTTATCAAAAAAAATGAATTATTCAAGAAGTTTGCTTCAGACACACTGAAGGAAAATGACTCTCATCCTGGCTCTTGAGTGAGACACACCTACTCTAGAGCAGGACCCCAGACACTCTGTCTGATGCTATCCAAATTCAGATATTCAAATTGAGTGCATCCACAGCCATAGGACTCCTGTCCCATGGGTTGTGGGCACTGTTTCAATATACAGGCTAAAGTGACAATGAGACATAGTGTGTGCAGTATATGAGGAGTACAGGTGTTAGGTCACATGTAAGGGGGATGACAGGAGTTGCTGCCAATAAAGCACAACTTATTCACTGTTCATCCTTGTGACTAGTTTTCCTTCCTCTTTCCAGACATGGTTACATTGATTAGGCTGATTGCATCAGAGGTGAAATGAAGGGGGAGAGTTTTGTAATTACATAGGGTGCTCACAGCGGCAGAGCATCCGTGTTTTTATATCCTGTTCCCTCCCACCTCCACTTCACCCCTCCACCTCCCACTCTCCTTTCCCTATAACAACCACTTTCTGCACCCTTCCCCTCCCCGCATGTCCCCCACCTCACTCCACCACCCCCTCTCTATTTTATTTTGAACTAAAACCGCCGGTATATTTGTAAACAACATTTCCGAGAGAGGGGAGTGCCAATCCCCGCGCAGGAGGCGGAACGGTGCATGCCGGTGTCGCAGTTTGAGCGCCCGGTCAGTTTCAACGCCCGGTCAGTTTCATCCGCATGCGTCAAAATCTAACATGATCATCACTAACCTTATAAATTTAATATAATGTTTTTGGTAAAGATCTTTTCTACAAGTGTACAAGGCGATTTGTTTCTAGGTGGTGTGATTTTAGAGATATTTCATTTTTTCTGGATTTTCTGTATGTAATGTTTGCCTCCACCATTACATGCCTGAGTTTGACGGTTATGGGTATGCGCAGTGACAAACTTTAGTTTTATTCAAAATTAATACAAATCAAGAACCCTAACCTTATAAACTTAATACAGTCTTTTTGGTAAAGATGTTTTCTATATGTGTACAAAGCGATTTGTTTCTAGGTGGTGTGATTTTAGAGATATATCACTTTTGCTGTATTTTCTGTATGAAGATTGCTCACGACCATTGACAATGCCTTGAGTTTGAGTCTATACGGGCCGTTGAAACTGACCGGGCGCTGAAACTGTGACACCGGTGTAGGACGTTCAAAACACTACGCCGTTCAAAACACTATGGTAGTGTTTTGAACCTAGGTTCAAAACACTACGCTAGTGTTTTGAACTTAGGTGGAAAACACTACTGTTAAGTTCAAAGCACTACCCCTACGTACGTTCAAAACACTACCCAAGTTCAAAACACTATCATGAAAAGCTGACCCTGCTGCGTCGTTTGAAGCACGTATTAGTATACGCTGATAGTGCTGCGGCGTGCCCGCTGTTGCATATTAGTATACGCTGATGGTGCTGCGGTGAGTGCACCACATATTAGTATACGCTGATGGTGCTGCGGCGTGTGCGCCACTAGTATACGCTGATAGCACTGCGGGGTGTTTGCCATGTATTAAGCCCTTTTTACACGGGCGATTTAAAACGCCTCATATAAAACGACTTGCCTAGATCGATTCACATTTGCCGTGTAAACGCGACACTGTGGCGTTTTAGGGCTGAATCGATTCATATAAATCGGTAGATGTAAACCACCTTCTCAGGTAGTATAGATGAAGCGATTCAGCTGGTTCCCGGGCGGCGATAGTGTAAAATAGTGGTGCTCGCCGGCTACAGGCTCAGCTTTAACTAATCGCTGGTGCCAGGCAGTGTTAGGGCCCGATTAGGCCGAAAAATAGTGAATGCGATCATATTTAACAGAATTACATACTCAAATAATGAAATTTAATTAAATTAACCTTAAATTCCAAGCGATATTAACATAGCAGCTACATCGGCGTCGAATCGACGAGTGTAAACTAAACAAATAGCAGTGCTCGCCGGCTACAGGCGCACCACTAAGGCTGCTGGTTCCCGGTCACTGACACACTTTCAAACTCGCTCGTGTAAACGCGCCACTACATCGCTTCATATAAATCGATTTGCCTAATTCGCTTCACAATTGCCCGTGTAAACACGGCTTTAGTATACGCTGATAGTGCTGCAACGTTTAACAATGTACTAGTAGACATATTGCTGCGGCATTCAACAAATTAGTATACAGTGATCGTGCTGCGCGGTGGTTTAAACGGTAGAGCACGGGCATCGCATGCTGAAGGTCGGGAGTTCGGTTTGCTGTCGAGTAAAACCAATGACTTTAAAATTGATATTTGTCGTTTTCCTAGCATGGCGTTTGGCATTAATAGGATAGTCAGTACCCATCCTGATATGACCTTCCATGTTGCTAGGATGTAAAACAATAACCACTAAAAACAACCCCTAATGCCAGCCGATGACTTCGTGGCTGGGGAGTAGATAAATCTTCCGGCTTATTATACTCGTACCTTACTACATACTGCCCTGTAGTGTTTTGAACTTAAAGGTAGTGTTTTGAACTTGACGATAGTGTTTTGAGCGTGGCCACAGTAGTGTTTTGAACCTACCTTCAGCCAGGTTGAAAACACTACCATAGTGTTTTGAACCCAGGTTGAAAAGACTACCGTAGTGTTTTTGTGGGGTAGTGTTTTGAACTTACTACACCGGTACCCCCCACTCCCAATAGGGGGGGGGGGGGGGGGGGGGGGGGGGGGTACAGGAGGAGGGACTACAGAGCCTTATTACAGGCGATAAGGGGCTTATCACTATACATATTTTGTATATATATATATATATATCTTCCCCTTATATGTATACTGGCATATTGCATTATACATCATGGTTGGTTGTTGGAGTTTTACGTCTTGGAAAGATCTATGGTCATATCAGAAGCGGTTCTGACTTGTGACAGTGCGCACTCACTGGGAAATCAGACCGCAGGCACCACCGCCCGATATCCCACTCAGTCACATTGTCCTGATTCTGAGCTGACCAGTTTGTGCCCTACCCTATTAATGCAAAGCGCCAAGCTAGGAAGCGAAAAGTATCAATTTTTAAGTCATTGGTTTGCCTCGACCAGGAATCAAATTCTCGATTTTCCGCACGGGAAGCCTGAGCTCTACCCTATTCGGGTACCGTGTCCGATAATTACATATATATATATATTTATATATATATATATATGTATATATGTATATATGTATATATGTATATATGTATATATGTATATATGTATATATGTATATATGTGTATGTGTGTATATACATTGTGTGCTGCATGATTTCATCGGACATATTATCTTGGCTTTGTTCTAATATCGTACATAATTACAAGTTTATGATACATAAGTATCGACATCAGAGTAGACCTAGTCCTGTTTTACCAGATTACAAAATCTTTATTCACTATTAGTTTCACCTGACACATACGAAAGATGTGTGACCTGACACATTTCTGAAACAATTTCTATGCAATGTATGGATCACTTAGTTCACGTGACACCAGTAGATCCTGTCACGAGATGGGAGTGAGGGCAGGCATAAATCACACATACCGCCTCGCTTCGCTTCACAGCAGAACCTCAATTCCCTTTTCAGTGTATGAATAGTGAACAGCATGATCTACACATCACCAAACTGTTCCAATAACCCAGGATCGAACCCTGGCAGAGTCAAAGCGTGATCTATGCATCAACAACCTGTTCCAATAATCCGGGCTCGAACCGGGCACGGTTGCCTAATCGGTAGAGCGAGAGTATGGAAGGTCGAGAGTTTGGTTCTTGGTCGAGTCAAACCAATGACTTTAAAATTGATATTTGTCGCATCCGAGCCTGGCGCTCGGCATTAATAGGATAGTGCAAGAACTGGTTAGCTCAGTGTCAGGATCATGTGACTGAGTGGGATATCTGGTCATCTTGCTGGCAGCCTGATTTCCCAGTGGGGCAGCACTATAAAGTCGCCATGAGTGCGCACTGTCACAAGCCGGTACCCGTCGTGATATGACCTTATGTGTTGCTAGTACGAAAACAACAAACAAACAGAAACCAATAACCCGGGCTCGAACTCTGGCCGAGTCAAAGCATGACCCACGCATCAACAAGCTGCTCCAATAACCCGGTCTCGAACCCTGGCCGAGTCAAAGCATGACCTATGCATTAACAACCTGCTCCAATAACCCGGGCTCGAGCAATGGCCGAGTCAAAGCATGACCCACGCATCAACAAGCTGCTCCAATAACCCGGGCTCGAGCCCTGGCCGAGTCAAATCCTGATCTACGCATCGCCAACCTTCTCCAATAAGCTGGGTTTGAACCAATGCCAATTCAAAGTAATGAGTTAGAAAAGTATGTTTAGCTAGATTCACCAATATCCAGAAACGCAGGCAGTGTGCTGCGGGGAGTAACAGCTAACCTGAAGCTCTATGTTGCTAGGATACGGAAAGGAGCCGTGGAATGAAGAAGACTCAATTGTCAGTAAATGAAATCTTTATCCATTAAACGCCATATCTTCGATTTCAAAAGCCTATTCATAAAAATATATCAAACCTTTCTATTTCCACACAAAAAAAAGCAAAAAAAATAAACCAAAGGTAAGAAAATCGACTGCTTATTCAATAAAGTGATTAGGAAAAAATTGCAGAAGCAGTAAGAGCGTGGGATGGCTTCGCATATAGGAGGTAGTGGGTTCAAATCCCAGTCAAATAAAACCAACAACTTATCAAATTGATACTTGTTGCCACCTGGCCTGGAGCTCAGCATTATTAGGATGGGGTGAGGACTGAGGTGTTCAGTATCAGGATGATGTGACTGAGCAGGATATTTAATCTTGATGCCAGAGGCCTGGTGTGCCAGTTAGGCAGCATATCTGTCAGGAGTGCGCACTCTAACTGGCTGCTAGCCATTCTCGCATGACATTATCTGTTGATAGTACATCAAACTGCAGCAAACACCAACAAACCTGCATTAGTTACTAATAACTCACCTGGAAGTAGACTTGACCATCCTTGACCCAGCCAGTCACCATATCAGAGTGAGCCATAGCTCCGTTCGGTGAGAGCCCAAAGCCGACCCATCCCTTCGCCTTGACGTGCACCTCGAATGTGATCGACTTGGCATCGTGCTTCCAGAACAGGTGATAGCGGTCGTTGTTCACCAGTTCAATCTGTGCGTCGAATGGCTCGCTCGGCTTCACCGATGAGACACCATCGGCAGTAGCAGCAGTACCATTATGGGTACCGATAGTAACAGCAGTGGCAGCTGGCACAAGCACCAACCATGCTAGACCAGCGGAAAACAGGAATGTGACTCTCAATGCCGCCATGGCGACGTCTCAGAAGGGTTTGACAGTGACAGTCAGGACCACCTCAGGTCATTCGTTCCTCTGAGTGACTGGCTTCTTGTGGACCTATGTAAAGCGACTCTGAATTGTTGGTACAATAGCCCAGCTGGTTCTAAGTAATACATACAGGAGCCAAGTCTCTCCTTATATATAGCTAGCTGGGAGGGTTTTTTTTTAGACAGATTTATTTTATTTCAAGACAAACTTTCTTTGCACTGGTCTGTGACGGTGAGTCCCCACCCAAAATTAGATGTGTCAGCTTTTTCTCAAAATGTACAATCTAGTTTTAAGCAGTACCTCTGGTCAGTTTTTGATTTGACTAGGCTCACATTTAAATCTATTTTACGTCTCAATGCAAAACTAGAATGACAAATTATAGACGAGCCGACCAAAAATGTGAACAACCTTTTATGATTGGAAGGATTTTCTGAATCCATTTTCTAAGGTTAGACGCATTAAAGAAATACTTCGCAGAAGTATCATTGCTGAGGTGTATTTTGGGGGGGTTAGGTTTTTTTCTTCTTTTTTTTCTCTTTTATGTTTGATTTGACATTAAAGTTGCAAAGTGCGATATAAACATTAAGTTTTCAAAACCAAAGTAATTATCTAGATTTGATTATACATACCTAACTTAGATACTGGTGCATTTATTAAATATTTGTTGCCACATAGAAGGACATACTGAGTCAATTTAACAGAATCTACTAATGGAGAAGCCTATGGTGTCAGAGTGTTGGTGTGCTTGCCAAAATTAATTTGGTATGTTTGTACTTCAGACATCTCCATGGTTAACCACTCTCCATGGGCATGATCACATGTTGTTTATTTTTAAAGCATAATGTCTATAATAAACTCTTCTCTTAGTCATATCTAACAAATGCAAGATCTACATCTTTCAGCACTGAGTCAAACCAATGACGTACACAATTGATACTTATCGCCACCTAGCCAGGCACTCGGCATTATTAGGATAGGGCAAGGACTGATTGGCTCAGTGTCAGGATAATGTAACTGAATGGGATATCAGGTCATGGTGTTGGTGTGCTGTTCTCCCAATGGGGCAGCACTATGAAATCACCATGAATGTGTACTGTCACAAGTCGGTATCTATCCTGATATTACCATATATGTTGCAAGGACGTAAAACTCCAACCACCAAGCACTCTTTCAGCAATGTTATAAACCAAATTGCAAATATGTCATGTGTTTTTGTTTTTTTTACCCCAAAGCACCTTAGAATGGTTCTTGCTAGTTAGATATTCATCAAAAGAACAACAGAATCGGTGAGTACAGGTCACACATTTCTATTCATTATGGGTGTGTCCTACTTAGGCCTCAAGCAGGTACATTAGTAGGAGGGTGGGCGGGTGAAAAGTTGGCACATTGCCAGCTAACTAGAGCATGGGTACGAGTTTTGGCTGGTATTGAGGATTTGCGTGTGACGTAGGCGTCACACTACTCCTGCATCGTGGTTGGATAGAAGCAGTTCCTTCTACTATCAAGTTGTAAAATTATACAGTCTTTCAGTCATAATAGCCGAGCTTGGAATCATATCAATATCTCGGGTGACAGAGTTGGGGACCATTGTTATGCAATAGTGATGCAATGTGTGCCCACTCACTGTCTGAGATATCACTTATCCTATCCTGCTAATTTCCGTAGGAATGGGTGTAAATAAATATATAACAAAAGTTAGAAGATAACACCGATGAAACCGATGAACACCAGCTAATTTTACATAGGAATGGGTGTAAATAAATATATTTCAAAAGTTAGAAGATGAAACCTATGAAACCGCTGAAACCAATTTTCCGTAGTAATGGGTGTAAATAAATATATTAAAGAAGTTAGAACATAACACCGATGAAACTGATGAAACCGATGAAAACCGATGATACCACCAATGAAACTGATGAACACCATGTAAAAATATACGGATTTTCGGTTTAGAATTATATATTAGCAAGGAGCATCTTTATTCTTGAATGACAGTGTGGGGACAATGTTATGTAAACTAAAAAGCAAGGATGCCATACTCACAGTATGACATGATATAGAATAGGGAAAGATATGTCCTGCATGCTGCCTAGGATTGGGGAGGAGCTGTGTTATATAAGAAACAGTTCAAGGTGTTCTAGGGGAAACTGCCCAAGGGGTGGAAATTTCCTATGTGTAAGTTCTAAGCATGTACCATCACCAAGGAGGGACGTTCTTGGTCTATATATATGGATATATATATATGAATGTAACTGTATACAACTGCTGGTTCACCCCTGTGCCCACAAGGGAGGCCCAACTTCAGCCTCATTTGCATATGCACTCAGGGTGGCACCTGCAGCTGAGTAGGGGGCAGCCACCTCCACTGGGGGTTGGCTCCCACCCCAGCTGTGGGGTCACCTGATTGGCTGACTGCGGGACTGCTCAGTCGCCTGCACTGCCTTGACCATCTGACCACACTAAAAAAACGCAAGATGCAGAGAATTATGTAATATGAAGGATCGATGCTCCAGTCACACTGGACACCGGCACTCTAGTCCTGGCTCTTGAGTGAAGCACACATACTTTTGAGCAGGAACCCCAGACACTCTGTCTGATGCTACCTAAATTCAACTATTCAAATTGAGTGTATCCACAGCCATAGGACTCCTGTCCCATGGGCTGTGGGCACTGCTTTCAGTAAACAGGCTAAGTGGTAATGAGAACTAGTGTGGACAGAAGGTGGGGAGTGAGGGTGCTAGGTCACATGTAGGGGAATGGACAGAAGTTGCTGCCAAATAAAGCATAACTTATTCACTGTTCATTTGTGTGACTAGTTTTCCTTCCTCTTTTCAGTACTGATTCATGAGTTGGTTTGATTAGGCTAATGGCATCACAGGTGATATGAAGGGGAGAGTTTTGTAGTCTCATGGGTTGCTCACAGCGGCAGAGCATCCGTGTTTCTATAATTGGCGACCATGACAAAGACCGGAGACGAGAGGCACATGAAGAGGGTGCGTGAGTGCTGCGATGAGTGCGGCGATGAGTGCTGCGACCGGGGCGACGACACAGATCACAAAGGGTCTGGTAGGGTCCGGGTTACTAAGACCGCTTGTTCTGGATGCTGGGGTGTCGACACGGGTGTGACACGGTGTACCGCCATGTGGGAATGTGTGAACGTTAATATATATGTGTTGATACTATTGTTGATATGTGTATGTATGTGACCAAGGCAACACAACCACACGGCATACACACCGCCAGCACTCATACAATACACAAAACACAAAGGAATGTGTGTTGAGATGGATGTGTTGTGTGCATAAGTATGTCTGTAGGGGTGTGGGGGTATGAAGACCCCGGGGACTTTGATAAGGTTAAAGAATTGAAGAAAGAATGCGGGTGAAAAAGAATAAGATCGAAGTATCATTTAATTAAGGCAGTAGTCCGTTTTTCGTCCGGTTCTGGCCTGATATATATAGAATTACATGTAAACTAATTGCAATCAGAAAGAATTAAATCGGGATGGGTGCGCGACGGTAACTTCATATCTAATCCAAAAGCGATTAGGGACGGCCGTTCGTAGTGGTGCGCGGCGCCGACGGTTCGGGTTAAAGAACGATATAGATTTATTTTACCTCGGTACAACGCCTCGGCTACTCGAGGCCGAGGGAGAAGGAAGCAACATCCGGTACAGCAAATTAGCATATTCCACTCGTACCGGGAGGACGTTACGAGGAGTTACAGCAGTTTTTGCAGGAAATATACGAGTTAACGAGTAAATACGCGTTAAATACTTGGTAGATGCGAGTATGGAGGTTTCATGCACATATTTGTCGCTTTGCTTAGCGTTTTTACGACTTTTTTGTCGTTTTATGGAATTGTGCGTGTATTTGCCGGTGCGTCGAGTGACACTGACAGTGTCAGTGCCATTTTGTTTATTTCTGGTCGGATTTCCGACTCGATATTCGCTATTGTTTCGTAGCTTTTTTATGACTTTAAACCCAAGAATACTGGAGGAAATGGGTACAACAATATTCTCTACGAGTATTAGAATAGTGGTGAATTTTTTAAAGAATTTATTGGCGAAAAACCGTTTCGGTTGCCGGTGAGGTAGAGTTGACATCGCCGTGTGGTTTGCTTCTGGTCGGATTTCCGACTCGATATTCGCTATTGTTTCGTAGCGTTCTTATGACTTTAAACCCAAGAATAACATATTTCTTGTGTACATCAATATTCTCTATGAATATTAGAATTTTTGTGAATATATTAAACAGGGATGAAAGATCTCCGCGATTTCGCGGATTTCCGAGATTTTTCCTGTAGCTATAAGTGTATGCTAATACGTTGCGCTCTTCCTGATATGACCTTAGATGTTGCCAGGACATACAACTCCAACATCCAACCAATACGTTATTTCACACTGCAGCACCGTCAGCGTATACTAATATGGGGTGCAAACGCCGTAGCACTAGCAGCGTATACTACTAATACATGCTTCAAACGGCGCAGCACTATCAGCGTATACCAATATGTATGAAATCCGACTTCCGGTAATTTTCAGGGATTCCCTGACAATAAGCGAGTTCAGCATTGTCTGTGCGCATGTGTGGGTCCGACTTCCGGTCGTCCCTGTAGGTATAAACAAAGCCACGTTTTGCACTGCACATATGGCCTTGAGCAATCTTCTTACAGAAAAAGTGAAATATCTCTGAAACTACACCACCTAGAAACAAATCGTTTGGTACACATATAGAAAACATTTTTACCAAGAAGATTATATTAAATTGATAATGTTAGGGTTCTGGATTTCTATTAATTTTGAATAAAACTAACGTTTCGCACTGAGCGTACCAGCAAACTCAATGGCAGTGAGCAATCTTTTTACAGAAAAAGTGAAATATCTCTAAGACCATACCACCTAGAAACAAATCGATTGGCACACATATAGAAAACATGTTTACCAAGAATATTATATTAAATGATACGGTTAGGGTTCTGGATTTCTATTAATTTTGAATAAAACTGACGTTTCGCACTGCACGTTCCAGCAAACTCAATTGTCAATGGCCGTGAGCAATCTTCTTACAGAAAAAGTGAAATATCTCTAAAACCACACCACTTAGAAACACATCGCTTGGTACACATATAGAAAACATATTTACCAAAAAGATTATATTAAATTGATAAGGCTAGGGTTCTGGATTTTTATTAATTTTGAATGAAACTAACGTTTTTCACTGTGCGTAGTCATGCAGTAATGACGCACGTGGGTTTGTTTATACCGATCACTTCCCATCAACCACCGCACGCCCGAGATGCTGAACTCGCTTATACACGATAACACGGTTTGGCCATATATGGGCATGTCCTAATTTCGCGAGAACGAGGCCACTTCCGGTTATAGGTAAACAAAGCCCTGATAGCCTTCAGTTTGCCGGAACGCAAAGTGCAAAGCATTAGTTTTATTCAAAATTAAGAGAAATCGAGAACCCTAGCCATATCAATTTAATATAATCTTTTTGTTAAACATGTTTTCTATATGTATTCCAATTAGTTTGTTTCTAGGTAGTGTAGTTTTAGAGATATTTAACGTTTTCTGTATGAAGATTGCTCACTGCCATTGACAATGCATTGCCGAGATTGCGTTTGCCGGTACGCGCAGTGCAAACCGTTAGTTTTATTAACAATTAATAGAAATCCAGAACCCTAACCATATCAATTTAATATAATCCTTTTGTTAAACATGTTTTCTATGTGTATTCCAATTAGTTTGTTTCTAGGTGGTGTAGTTTTAGAGATATTTTACTTTTTCTCTCTGAAGATTGCTCACGACCATCGGCAATGCATTGAGTTTGCCGGTACGCACAGTGCAAAATGTCAGATTTATTCAAATTTAATAGAAATCCAGAACCCTAACCATATCAATTCAATATAATCTTTTTGTTAAACATGTTTTCTATATGTATTCCAATCAGCTTGTTTCTAGCTGGTCTAGTTTTAGAGAGATTTAACTTTTTCTGTATGAAGATTGCTAACTGGAGACACTGCCATTGACAATCAATACCATGTGCGTTTGTGTACCTGCAAACAGGAATCAGGTCAAGATGGCCGCCAAACCGTGTTTAGGTGTATGCTAAGCCTATGGGAGAATATCAGCATTTCCGCTTTTTTTCCCGGAGACCACTTTCATCCCTGATTAAAGAATATATTGGCGAAAAACCGATTCGGGTGACGGTACGGTAGAGTTGACTGAACTTGACATCGCCGTGTTGTTTACTTCTGGTCGGATTTCCGACTCGATATTCGCTATTGTTGCGTAGCGTTTTTATGATTTTAAACCCAAGAATACTGGAGGAAACGTGTACAACAATATTCTCTACGAGTATTAGAATATTGGTGAATATATTAAAGAATTTATTGGCCAAAAACCGATTCTGGTGTCAGTACGGTAGAGTTGACATCGCCGTGTTGTTTACTTCTGGTCGGATTTCCGACTCGATATTCGCTATTGTTGCGTAGCGTTTTTATGATTTTAAACCCAAGAATACTGGAGGAAACGTGTACAACAATATTCTCTACGAGTA
The DNA here is from genome assembly GCA_030323885.1 of Branchipolynoe longqiensis. NCBI lineage: Eukaryota > Metazoa > Annelida > Polychaeta > Phyllodocida > Polynoidae > Branchipolynoe > Branchipolynoe longqiensis. Next base: position 157,805,368 of record CM059187.1, on the reverse strand, counting down.
TTAGAATATTGGTGAATATATTAAAGAATTTATTGGCCAAAAACCGATTCTGGTGTCAGTACGGTAGAGTTGACATCGCCGTGTTGTTTACTTCTGGTCGGATTTCCGACTCGATATTCGCTATTGTTGCGTAGCGTTTTTATGATTTTAAACCCAAGAATACTGGAGGAAACGTGTACAACAATATTCTCTACGAGTATTAGAATATTGGTGAATATATTAAAGAATTTATTGGCCAAAAACCGGTTCTGGTGTCAGTACGGTAGATTTGACATCGCCGTGTTATTTACTTCTGGGGCCGTATGCAGGAGTCAGTGTTAGCGAAGCAAAACGGTGTTTGGAGGGAATTCCGGTTTAGCGGCGAAAAAATGGTATGCACGAGTCAGTGTTAGGCCTAACACCAAAGGCTTAACCGGTGTTACCTTACCCCTAAAAAATATCAGGTTTAGCGAATTTATTAGGCCCAAATCTATTCAATGCGACCATATTTAACAGAATTAGATACGCAATAAGTGAAATTTATTCAAATTAACCCTAAATTCGAACCCTCCTTAAGGCTACCGCCGCATTGGCGGCGATATTACTAGTTATATTTTCGAATCGACGAACGTAATGTAAACAAATCGCCGCCGCCGCTGCGTTCCATACTGGCGGCGGCGGCGATTTGTTTACATTACGTTCGTCGATTCGAAAATATAACTAGTAATATCGCCGCCAATGCGCCGGTAGCCTTAAGGAGGGTTCGAATTTAGGGTTAATTTGAATAAATTTCACTTGTTGCGTATCTAATTCTGTTAAATATGGTCGCATTGAATAGATTTAAGCCTCATATATGGGTACAGACGCAGAGGGATTTCCCAAATCTATAAATAATTTCACGTTTAGCTAAAATGTTAGTGTTACGCGCTCCTGCATACCACTTGACACAGTTCCTGACATCGGCGATAGCTAATCGGTAATAGGCTGTAACACCAAACCCCGCTAACACTGACTCCTGCATACGGGCCCTGGTCGGTTGCTCGACTTGATTATCGCTATTGGTTTAGCAGTTTTTCTTATGAGTTTAAACCCAAGAATACAGGAGGATACGTATTTCTTGTGTAGATATGATTGAACATCTAGTGGTTTTTTCCAGTTTTATGGAATTATTTTCTAATTAAAATTGTGTATGTAGATGTTGGTGGTTGCCACATCACAGGTAAGATTTTTGGTTCAACAAGCCGCCCGTTGCCGAACGGAGAGCGATGTTGGCTGGAGCCTCATCTCGTTGGGATTTTTCCTCGGTTTCTTTATGGATTCGCGTTGGAAATTAATCCTGGGTTTCTGTTGTGGATTCCCAATATTTTAAGGCGTACCTCCGAGTTTCGTAGCATTTTCTCCAACTTGCTGGCGCAGTAGCCGCAGGAGGGAGAAGTGTACGGAACAGAGAGTGTGGGAGGGTACCGATATACTGGTCCCTACCCCTCGTTTGGTTTCGGCTTCCATACCGTTACCCTACGACATGACACAATAGCTTACACGCCTGTGTTGGAACGGTGTAAATACGTTCTCCAACACCAGTAGTTGCCGCCCGTGGCCGAACGGAGAGCGATGTTGGCGGAAGCCACATCACGTTTAAGCCGCCGTTGCATAACGGAGAGCGATGATGGCATCACGGTTATGCCGCTGTTGGCTAATGGAGAGCCATGTTGGCGGAAGCCTCATCAAAAAAAAAATGTGGCCGAGTGGTGAGCGATGATGGCTGTAAGCCACATCTCGTTGTGTTGCCCGTTCCAGAACGGAGAGCGATGTTGGCTGAAGCCATATTACGCTTATGCCTCCCGTTGCCTAGAGCGATGATGGTTGTGACCCCATCAGGTTATCTCGCCGGTTACCAAACGGGAAGTGATGTTGGCGGAAGCCACATCCCGTTTAGGCCGTCTGTTACCAAACGGAGAGTGATGTTGGCGGATGCCACATCCTGTTTGGCCGCCTGCTATCAAACTGAGAGCGATGTTGGCTGAAGCCATATCCTGTTTAGGCCATCCCCTACTAAATGGAGGGCGAGGTTGGCTGTAGTCCACATTTCCTTTTGGCCGCCGGCTACCAAAGATGTTGCCTGAAGCCACATTCCGGTTAGGCTGCTTGTTACCAAACGGTGAATGATGTTGGCTGAAGCCACATCCCGTTTAGTCGGTCTGTTACCTAATGGAGGGTGAGGTTGCCTGAAGTTACATCTTTTTTAAGCTGAGCGGAGAACAAGGTTGGCTGAAGTTGCATCAAGGTTGGCTGAAGTTGCATCACGTTATGCCGCTCATTGACAAACGGAGAGGTTTGTTGGCTGATGCCATATTACGATTAACCCGCTCGTGACCGAGCGAAGACAGAGGTTGGTTGAAGCCACATTATGTACGTCCTGATATGAACTTAGAGGTTCTAGGGATGAAAATAAAAACAATTTGTTGGATGGCCACGCTCAAACTTTCTGTTGATGGTTATAGGGTGTCTGGCCTGAGAGATATTTTGGCTGGGTTAGCCATGGGTTGTACTGTTACTAACGGTACCAGTCTGGATGATTATAGATTTTTCTAGGAGGAAACAATAAACAAATAGTTGGTTGAGCACTCTATATTTCAATGATCCTGAGATCTTGGAGTTAAGGGTTGTTTGCTTACAATGGGAAGTAACACCAAGGCTCCCCTTTTCTGATGATAAGTACTCGTTACCGGTAGTGATGGTTTAAGCCCTCCCTGGTATAACATGTGTTAGGGGAGCTATGCAGGCCAGATGTCGGCCTGCTGGGCTAGAGAATCGGCTCATGAAGCTAGAGTAATGCTCTCACTCAATATCTCAACAGAATAAGGAGAGGTTGCAAAGCAAGCTCAGAGGGCCATGGAAATGGTTTTTTTCAGGAGGTAAAAATAATGGTAAGGTTTCCATAAATTGATGATTCATTCATTATGGTCCAGTTATAGTCGAGCTGCTCACAGGCAGTTACCGACCAAGTTATGAAACAGACCGAACTTTTGTAAGGTTTATTTCGAATGAACAACTATATGAATTTACTTGTTTACCAAGTGGTTTAGCTTGTGTTTTCCCTTCTTTAAAATTTGTTAATTTGTTCGCTCATGAAAAGTGAAGGACAGGATCTTCCCGGACAGTGATGATTTATGTTTTGCTGTGCAGTCAAAAGCATCTGGTCAAAATGCAGTAAATGGTTGAGGTACCACATTTACGAAGTTAGGAGTTGCTGGAAAGCATACGACAGAACTAAAATGGATTTTGGAAGGCCGTTGACTTGATGAAGAACTTAGATCATATTAATGTTCTATAGTTGAGAAGCAGTGTATTTAGGGTTAGGTGTTTAGCCGGCATGCCCTAATGCTATGTCAGGATGTTGACAGATAGTACTACAGTAATGGCTTTCATTCGCAACATGGGAAGGACAATGTCCAACTCATATAATAAGAGAGTGAAATTAAATTGGAATTGGGGAAGCCATATATATTTTGTTGGCATCATGAAATAATAACATTTTATAAAGTTGTTCATGGCATCCAGAGCAATATTTTTGGCAATTGGATGTTGTCTCTTTGATTTGGGAGGACAATAAATTTGATTACATTTTCCTAAACATTCAGCCGAATCGGCAGAGTAGCAAGGAGGGCTTTGATGGTCCCTGTTTGGGACATGCAGCCATGGTTGGAAGTATTAGCCTTAAGAGCTAAGGACTTTATAATTTTCCTACACGTAAGGGAACAGTTTTTTAGCATTAATGATGCGTGGGGATGTGTTAACAACACCCCTTCTGGCATTCTTTTCGGAACACATATTTACAATACTTTGGTTTAGAGAAAGTTACTCGGCATGATTATTTGGACTGGTCATTAAATGATGATATTGGTTCAATAATTTGATTGGTTTGAATCTAGAAAGAATAACAAGTTACATAAATAATTTTTATGCCATCCACAAAATAAATGGGGCATTTTTTGTTTAAATACATAAAGTTAAGCCAATGGAACCATCCCTTGCCGAGGTAGTCCGCCTCTTACGAATGATGCAGGATGATGGATTAGGTTATGGAGCCTTTTATGCAGCTCGATGAGCTTTTTCGGTCATCTTACCAAGGAGTGATGGAGAATTAATTGGGAAACACGAAGTCCTTCAGTGTTTCGGGAGGTCATTATATGAAAGAAACCCTTCTAAACCATAGTATAATAGGTTTTGGGATGTCTCAGGGGTATTTAAGGTTTCTTGAAAATGGTCTAGTTAGGGACATCTATAGATAAACAGCTAGGCTTTAAATTAGCTGTATTGTTACTTTGGGTAACCAGTCATAGGACCCAAGTAATTGTTGACCTTTTTATTTACTGGCCTAGACATTGATAACAAGGAGGCCATGTTTGATTTGGAAAATTTTAAAATCAAACAGTACAGGAGATCCCCTCTCCTTGATTCTTTTTAATGGGTTCCCACATGACAGGAAACTGTGTCTAGTGTCAGCCATTAGGGCTTATATATCCAAGATAAAAGGAATACATAATTCCAGACAGTTTTTGGTAAGCTTCATAAAGCCACATAAGGCTTTATCCAGAGATGCAATCGCCTGTTGGACGATTCACGTGCTCAAGTCAGCAGGCTTTGACATAGGACGCTACGCTTCGCACTTTGCAAGAGGTGCTATGGTCTCGAAAACGAGACAATTGGGAATCTCAGTGAAGAGAATCCTAGCATATGCCGGCTGCAAGACGGCAAGGTCGTTGGCTAAATATGGCAACAAACGACTAGAAAAGACAGGCGGGGTTGTAACCCGCCTACTCACCAACTAAGAAGATGTGTGAGAATTTACAAAATTTGAATTTACAACTGAAAAATTACTAGGTTTATCAGATAATAGAGGATAAAAATGAGGCTACGTAAAGTCTCCCTCGGCCTCGAGTAGCCGAGGCGTTGTACCGAGGTAAAATAGTATAGTTAGACGAATCTTACCTTGGTACAGATGATGGATAACTCTTGTTTTCCCGAGGTACAAGCCTCGGGTAGTCGTGGGCTAGGGCCCGCCCACCACACCCTGCCACGACTATTACGTTTGCTTGTGCCAAAAAGAAAACATGAGGAATTCCAATCATTAAGCTCATTTTTATCCTGAATAATTAGGTGAAGATTGCTGTACCGGATGTTGCTTCCTTCTCCCTAGTCCACGACTGAATATTCATAGGACATTTAGTTGGGACCGGATCGAGTAATTTAACAGTGAATATTATGAACTAATTCAGTAGTTGCAACACATGTCTACAGGACAGAACTGCCCATGATAGTACTGTGGTGGTATAGCCATTAATCCTAAACAATAGAGGAAAATCCAGTCAACCATGGGGGTATATGCTGGCCTGTGGCCCACTCATATACTTCCACTTGCCACTGGGGGAGGTCCTCTGGGGACTGTTGTACATCATTTAGATATATTTTGTGCATACCAATATATATATATGCATAAGAAATAATTCACTGTGATGATGCATCTGATGCATAATCACCACAAATATGGCTGGTCTTGCTGGTACAACATTAAGAAAAACCTACCTTAAATACCTTAGACAAATAAGTGTTCACACTTCCTGTCTACCATTCACTATTTCACTATTATTGTATTTGATTTATTTTATTGTTGGTCATCACTTTTTATTTCTATTCACAGGAGGTCAGTAAGCTATGCTCATAAATAACACTGTAATTATGCATCTGATGCATAATCCCCACAAATATGGCATTTCTTGCTGTTACAGCAACATTAACATTCAACTTACCCTGTATATTATTGCATTTATATTTTATTTATTTCATTGTTGGTTATCACATTTTATTTATATTTATATTATTTGAATTGAGGCCTGGTGCCGGCAGCCTGGGCGCCGGGAGGCTGGGAACCCTGGCACCAGGAAGCCGGGATTCCTTGCGCCGATAGGCTGCCATCTCCTCCCACGCCGAACCCGAACCCTGTATGCCTATTATAAATGATATACATATACCTATGCATACCTATGCATACCTATGCATATATATACACATATTTCATATACATTCCTATACATTCATATGCATTCATATACATATATATATTATATATAATCTATTATATACATATAAACGCTCGGAGAATTATTTATTATTTATTTATTCGATTTGGCTCGACTTGAATATTAGCCAATCGCCGTCATCCGGCCTCTGGCTGCTTCCTTTGGCCCCGGCGGTTGGTCTCGAGACGGTCAAATTGTCACTTGCCTCCAGTTTTTTGCTTCGGACGGACACCAGTCTACCTGCTACCTGTGTTGCCTTTGTTACCTGTGCTACCTGTTGTTTTACCTGGGCCAGCGGACGACTTCAGCTGATATTACCTGTGTCTCTGATCAGCAATAACAAGGACGATCGTACCGGAATGACAGATAACAGTATCGTGCACATAACTAAACCTTATTTTAAGTGATTCACAGGGACAGCGGACGACTGAAGCAAAATAATTCCATGTCGAATTTCATCCGACACTGATCGCCATTGAATACGCTTGTATTGGAAAACGCTTGGTTTTGATCAAAATACCTATCGATCGTTATGGACTGCTTAAATAGGCCAACTGACGACTTTATCAGTTGGTTCAAAGTTAATAGATTAATTGCATATTATATGGTTATCGACGAGTGATTTGAATCTTCGATTTATTCGTATCGATTTGAAATGGCTCCGTACTTTAACGGTCGTTCACCATAGATCGCCCGATCGGGCCAACGACGACTCCTTTCGATTTTGCAAGTTTATCAATCGATCGTTATGAAACTGCTTAACCACCGGCCAATTGACGGCTACCTGCTACTACCTGTGGTGCCTTTGTTCTACCTGTGCTACTAAACCTTATTTTAAGCGTTTCACAGGGACAGCGGATGACTGAAGCAAAATAATTCCATGTTGTCGAATTTCATCCGATACTGATCGTTATTGAAAACGCTTGGTATTTGGTTCTAATAATAATCGATCGTTCTGAAACTGCTGAAAACGCTTGATATAGTTTTTCTCGGGCCAACGGACGACTTCACATCCGAATCTGGCCATCGGTGTACATCTAAATACGGACCGTAGTACTGCAATCAGACTCAGCTTCAGGTCACAACAACCCGGCTATTGGGATGCCATAGCCTAGCAGTAAAGCGCATAAGCACAGATCGAGATCGTCATGACCGCAGAAAACATAGATCCGACATTTTTGAACTAGTATAACGGGCCAACGGACGACTTGTGTATATATACACAAGGGCCATCGGACGACCGAGGCAAAATAATTTCAGTTCGTTTTCAACATAGTCTTTCCTGATCTTTACTGAGATCGGGCCAACGGACGACCTATGCCGGTACCATACTGTAGCGACTGCGGGTTTAACCACAAGAAGGACGACATGGCGACTTGCTGTGACCACCAAGAACTGACGACGGTCCGCACAAGAAGTATGGCCTCGATTAAATCTAAAGACGATTCGGGCCAGGTGACGACGGCAATGGCGGATTTATCGATCGACGAAAAGGAGGATGAAGCAAGAACGGCGATCGCAAAAATCGAGGCGGAGTTACGGTTACAGGACCTCCAAGACCGTTTGAGTGACTTGCAGGCAGAGAGGGACAGAAGGAGGTCCGGCCGTCCATGGACTAGGGACGAGCCAGGAAAAGAGGACAACATGACGGAGAAGTCCACCCACAGAACTGACATTCACGTGATTCCCGAGGAGGCACGGCCAGAGTGGAAGACAAAGGATAGAGAAGACGAAGGCCACTCTTCCTATGGCCGGTCACGGAGAAGATCGAGGGAAACCGGACGACGACGACGACGGACAACACGCTCGCGGAGCGACAGCAGTGCGTCCCGACGAAGACGGAGCAAGTGGGCTCTGAAAAAACATACTCTGGGGGGAAAGGATGTTAGGAAGCTCAATGCCTATGAGCTAATTAATGCTAGTGCTTCCTGGTGCCTCACCATGGCGGACCTGTCCGTACAAGACTACAAAGCTTTCTTGCAGCATCTAAAGTTTATCACAAATCATGCGAGGGACGACCATTACAAAGACATTGCACATGTCGAGTACGATTTGGAGATGCGGAATCTAGCAGAGACGAAGGGATTCGCTGCGTTCTCATCCAAGTACCAGAGCGAGAGCATGGCCCACTACAGCGACCAGAACCGCAGGCAGAAGAAGACGGGCTACGGTTCAGCGACATCATGAAGGAAGTCGCCATCCGGACCTGGGAAGCGCTCCTGCTACGCCTGGAACTCGGATGGGGGATGCGACCGCGCAGAGGATGTACAAGACTACAAAGCTTTCTTGCAGCATCTAAAGTTTATCACAAATCGTGCGAGGGACGACCATTATAAAGACATTGCACATGTCGAGTACGATTTGGAGATCGGGAAGCTAGCGGAGACGAAGGGATTCGCTGCGTTCTCATCCAAGTACCAGAGCGAGAGCATGTCCCACTACAGTGACCAGAACCGCAGGCAGAAGAAGACGAGCTACGGTTTAGCGACATCACGAAGGAAGTCGCCATCCGGACCTGGGAAGTGCTCCTGCTACGCCTGGAACTCGGATGGGGGATGCGACCGCGCAGAGGACGTGTGCCGGTTTAAACACACCTGTTCTAAGTGCGGTGGGAAGGGCCACAAACGCTACAAGTGCAAGGAGTGACTGGGACAGGAACATCTCACCGACCGGGTCGAAGCAAGTTCGGTTGTAGCTGAGCAAGAACCCTTATTCGCATATCATGCAGGTAAGTGGGTCAGTGGGCAAACTAGTGCCCAGCTGACTCAGTGGCCCAAGGCAGGTGTGTTGGACAGGGACTTGGTTGACAGGGAGACTGCCAACGGGGAGGTTGCTGAACTGGGTGCTAGCCAGCTTGGGGCTAGCAACTATGGGGAGTACTCGGCCCCTGTGAGTAGCCAGGGGCTCGTACACAGCGTGAGCAGGAGCAGCAACACAGGGAATGACAGTGATACACCAACCAACATTATGGCTGAGAGCAGCAACACAGTTTATGACGGAGATACCCTTGTGGACTTTGATGAGGACATGGGTGACATGACTGACAATGGAGACGGTGGTGGCCTGGACATTCATGTTGAGAGGAACGGCAAACATTCTGTGCACAGTGATACCAATGCTAATCTGATTTTTCGTCCAATGTACAGGAGGGAGGCGTTGAGACATGTAGCATTTGGGGTACGGTTGATATAAAAGACGTTGAGGGCCGATTGCACATTTGGGATGTAGGAGATCGTATAATGGTATCTTTATCCGAGTTGATAGGTGGGAAAAAGTTCCTTTTTGAAGTATATGAATCCTGTTTTCATGGCAATTGTGAGTGTACCCACTTTATTGCAGGAAACCACTCCCAGCTTAAGCCTTGTAGATTTGTAGTAGAGCTGTTCTTTAGAGGAGATAATGATCCTGACGCTATTTTTCTATTGTTAGGAGTTGTCTATGGCTTCAAGGTTATAAATGATGATTGTGATATAACCTATAACACCAGGGAGAGGAAGGCTAGGAACAATTGGGAGCATGATATCATTTATGAGAAGTTTCACGGAGAGCTAGCTGATGGGAACATATCCAGGGTATGCAATCAGCCAAAATGTACACATTCGGTGTTTGTCGTACCGAAGGACGATGGCGGCGGTAGAACCATCGTCGATTGTAGTAGACCAAAGGGCAACTCTGTAAACCAGTTCACACGAGGCATAGCCACTACTTTTAGCTACAAAACCATCGACACTGTCACAGACTGCATGGAGAAAGGAGATTTTCTATCTACAATAGACATTAAAGATGCTTACAGAGCTGTCTCCATCCATCCATGTGACAGGCCTCGTCAGGGTCTTGCCATTGCTAGGGCGCTGGCTGACGATGGTGCCTATTACCTAGACAACAGACTTAGCATGGGCCTATCCTCCAGTCCTTATATATTTTCCAAAATTTCAGATTTCATTGTCAGATGTGCTCTAAGAGAGGGAGTTACTCGGGTAATTAATTACCTCGATGATTTCTGTGTATTAGGACGGAATAAATTCGAGGCGATGGGCGCCCAGAAGCTAGTGTTAGGCATTATCCGCAGGCTAGGTTTCTATGTCAGCTATAAGAAAGTGAGCCAGGCTGCCCCGCGGGTGCGGTTTCTAGGGATCATAATTGATTCCGACAAGTTAGAACTCACCCTCCCGATAGATAAATTGGACAAGATGAGACGGGTACTTGAGACAATGAGGGGTCGGAGGAAAGCTTCGAAGAAGGAGCTGGAACAGGTCGGTGGAATCCTAGCCCACTGTGCAAAGGTGATCAGGGGCGGGCGAACCTTTACGAGGAGGATATTCGATATGTCCGCAAAACTCAGGGAGGGCCACCATAGGGTTAGGCTGACCAAGGGGGTGCGTGAAGACCTGGAATGGTGGATCACATTCTCTGGCCACTTTAACGGTAAGGCCAAAATTCTTGGCCACTTTGCCCCCCTGATCTCTTCTTACAGTGATGCATCTGGATGGGGCCTCGGCGCTCTCCATGGTAACGACTGGTTAGTCGGCTCCTTTGTCGAAGCTGATGATAGATTGTTGGCTGGCTATGTTGGT
>CM059187.1:157730125-157794236 GCA_030323885.1 Branchipolynoe longqiensis | reverse complement strand
TATTATAGTTAGGCTGGTCATTATTAGATCTGCTCTATTATAGTTAGGCTGGTCATTATTAGATCTGCTCTATTATAGTTAGGCTGGTCATTATTAGATCTGCTCTATTATAGTTAGGCTGGTCATTATTAGATCTGCTCTATTATAGTTAGGCTGGTCATTATTAGATCTGCTCTATTATAGTTAGGCTGGTCATTATTAGATCTGCTCTATTATAGTTAGGCTGGTCATTATTAGATCTGCTCTATTATAGTTAGGCTGGTCATTATTAGATCTGCTCTATTATAGTTAGGCTGGTCATTATTAGATCTGCTCTATTATAGTTTGGCTGGTCATTATTAGATCTGCTCTATTATAGTTAGGCTGGTCATTATTAGATCTGCTCTATTATAGTTAGGCTGGTCATTATTAGATCTGCTCTATTATAGTTAGGCTGGTCATTATTAGATCTGCTCTATATAGTTAGGCTGGTCATTATTAGATTGCTCTATTATAGTTAGGCTGGTCATTATTAGATCTGCTTATTATAGTTGGCTGGTCATTATTAGATCTGCTTATTATAGTTAGGCTGGTCATTATTAGATTGCTCTATTATAGTTAGGTGGTCATTATTAGATCTGCTCTATTATAGTTGGTGGTCATTATTAGATCTGCTCTATTATAGTTAGGCTGGTCATTATTAGATCTGCTCTATTATAGTTAGGCTGGTCATTATTAGATCTGCTCTATTATAGTTAGGTGGTCATTATTAGATCTGCTCTATTATAGTTAGGCTGGTCATTATTAGATCTGCTCTATTATAGTTAGGCTGGTCATTATTAGATCTGCTCTATTATAGTTAGGCTGGTCATTATTAGATCTGCTCTATTATAGTTAGGCTGGTCATTATTAGATCTGCTCTATTATAGTTAGGCTGGTCATTATTAGATCTGCTCTATTATAGTTAGGCTGGTCATTATTAGATCTGCTCTATTATAGTTAGGCTGGTCATTATTAGATCTGCTCTATTATAGTTAGGCTGGTCATTATTAGATCTGCTCTATTATAGTTAGGCTGGTCATTATTAGATCTGCTCTATTATAGTTAGGCTGGTCATTATTAGATCTGCTCTATCCTATAAGTTAGGCTGGTCATTATTAGATCTGCTCTATTATAGTTAGGCTGGTCATTATTAGATCTGCTCTATTATAGTTAGGCTGGTCATTATTAGATCTGCTCTATTATAGTTAGGCTGGTCATTATTAGATCTGCTCTATTATAGTTAGGCTGGTCATTATTAGATCTGCTCTATTATAGTTAGGCTGGTCATTATTAGATCTGCTCTATTATAGTTTGGCTGGTCATTATTAGATCTGCTCTATTATAGTTAGGCTGGTCATTATTAGATCTGCTCTATTATAGTTAGGCTGGTCATTATTAGATCTGCTCTATTATAGTTAGGCTGGTCATTATTAGATCTGCTCTATTATAGTTAGGCTGGTCATTATTAGATCTGCTCTATTATAGTTAGGCTGGTCATTATTAGATCTGCTCTATTATAGTTTGGCTGGTCATTATTAGATCTGCTCTATTATAACATTAGGCTGGTCATTAATTGCTATATAGTTAGGCTGGTCATTATTAGATCTGCTCTATTATAGTTAGGCTGGTCATTATTAGATCTGCTCTATTATAGTTAGGCTGGTCATTATTAGATCTGCTCTATTATAGTTAGGCTGGTCATTATTAGATCTGCTCTATTATAGTTAGGCTGGTCATTATTAGATCTGCTCTATTATAGTTAGGCTGGTCATTATTAGATCTGCTCTATTATAGTTAGGCTGGTCATTATTAGATCTGCTCTATTATAGTTAGCCTGGTCATTATTAGATCTGCTCTATTATAGTTAGGCTGGTCATTATTAGATCTGCTCTATTATAGTTAGGCTGGTCATTATTAGATCTGCTCTATTATAGTTAGGCTGGTCATTATTAGATCTGCTCTATTATAGTTTGGCTGGTCATTATTAGATCTGCTCTATTATAGTTAGGCTGGTCATTATTAGATCTGCTCTATTATAGTTTGGCTGGTCATTATTAGATCTGCTCTATTATAGTTAGGCTGGTCATTATTAGATCTGCTCTATTATAGTTTGGCTGGTCATTATTAGATCTGCTCTATTATAGTTTGGCTGGTCATTATTAGATCTGCTCTATTATAGTTAGGCTGGTCATTATTAGATCTGCTCTATTATAGTTAGGCTGGTCATTATTAGATCTGCTCTATTATAGTTAGGCTGGTCATTATTAGATCTGCTCTATTATAGTTTGGCTGGTCATTATTAGATCTGCTCTATTATAGTTAGGCTGGTCATTATTAGATCTGCTCTATTATAGTTTGGCTGGTCATTATTAGATCTGCTCTATTATAGTTTGGAGTAACTTATTATTTCAAAAGGTTATCTTTGGCGATAACAAAATTACATTTTTGTGTGCGCGCTGAAATATTGGTTCTATAACATAGCACACGTACACACATGTGAAACCTCTATTTGCTCCCCGAGAGAGTGCCGCTGGTAACTTGCAAAAGCCAGCAGCACTTCAACACTTTTGCAGGCAGCTTTCATGAAATGTAAAGCAGTCTTTGTCGGATCGCGACCGACAGCATGATGACGATGAACATAGCACAGGAACACAAAACTGCATCTGTTTAATGAGCGCGCCAGTATCTAAATTAGATATGTAGGATCAAATCTACAAGACCACTTAGGTCCTGGATAATTTGCAGTTAATAATCGATATAGCTTGTTTGTTTGTTTGTTGTTGTTTTACGTCCTAGCAACATCTAAGATATAGCAGGTTAAGGCCTAGTGAACTTTGGGATGAACATTAAAGTTGCATAGTCCGATGGTTTTGAGTTTCTGACATTTTCTGAGATAAACATATTAGGTTGTTCCTTATAATCTACCTTACTTTAGTTTGAAGTAACTTTTATTTTAAATCGCTAACTTTTGAGATATTTGAAATGGAAACATTCTAAATTAATGTTGGCAAGCTTGCCAAAACTCTAACACCATAGGCTTCTGCAGTAACAGGTTCTATTGATTGACTCAGTATCCCCTTATATGTGACGACAAATGTTCAATAAGTGCACCAGCATCTAAGTTAGATATGTAGAATCAAATCTAGGTCATTGTTTTGGTTTTGACAATTTCATGTTTTCATCGGACTATGCAGCTTTAACTGAGGTTTAGTTGAGCTCAATGTCAAACGCTGAAGAACTCAAACCTGAGATTCAAGTAAAAACGCATATATTTAGAGTTGCATAGTCCGATAGTTTTGAGCTTGTGTCATTTTCTGAGATAAATATATTAGATTGATCATTACAAGCGACCTTAATTTAGTTTGAAGTATCTTTGCTTTAAAATGACTAACTTAGGATATATTTGAAGTCCAGGCATGCCATCAGGTCCCCGAGCAGCTCATGGTGTGCTACACAGCAACACAGCTGCACAACACAGCTCCCCAGCACAGCACAGCACAGCACAGCTGCACAGCAACACAGCTGCACAGCAACACAGCTGCACAGCAACACAGGTGCACAGCAACACAGCTGCACAGCACAGCTGCACAGCTGCACAGTACCACAGCTGCAAAGCAACACAGCTGCACAGCAACACAGCTGCACAGGACAGCTGCACAGCAACACAGCTGCACAACAACACAGTTGCACAGCACATCTGTACGGCACAGCTGCACGGCACAGCTGCACGGCACAGCTGTACAGCGCATACGCACAGCTGCACAGCACAGCACATCACAGCTGCACATCACAGCTGCACAGCAACACAGCACAGCTGCAGAGCTGCACGGCACAGCTGCACTGTACAGCCGCACAACACAGCTGCACAGATGCACAGATGCACAGCACAGCTACACAGCAGAGCACAGCTGCACATCACAGTTGCACGGCACATCTGCACAGTCCAGCTGCACGGCACAGCTGCACAACAGCACAGCAGCACAGAACAGCTGCACAGAACAGCACAGCAGGGGTGGGGTGGGCGGGGTGCAGGACCTTTTGCTTGGACATGGATATGCTCATTTACTTGATAGCACTTTGTCTGCTCTAAAGGCATCTCCAGCACGCTGGGGGACGAGCGGGTTCTGTAGGACGCTTAGCGTCGTCTGGTGCCATGTACCGACGTGTGGCAATTAGCGAGCACTCGGATCGGGCTGGTGTGGGGAGGGGGGAGGGTCGGGGCAGCGGGGGGTGCTCGCTGAGGCAGGCCCTGCAGGTGACAGAACGGCGAGGTGGTGACGGAGTGAGGGGAAGCGGGACAGTAAAGTACACAAATGGTTGGTTGGTTGTTGGAGTTTTACATCCTGATAACATCTAAGGTAGCTGCCGACTTGACAGTGCGCACTCATGACGACTTTCTAGTGCTTCCCCAATGGGAAACCAGGCCACCAGCACCATGATCTGATATCCCACTCAGTCACATTATCCTGACACTGAGCTAACCAGTCCTTGCCCTATCCTAATAATACAAGCGCCTGGCTAGGAAGTGACAAGTATAAATTTGGTAAGTCATTGGTTTGACTCGACTGGGAATTGAACTCCCAACTTTCCGCACAGGAGGCCTGCACTCTACCGATTTAGCCACCGCGTCCGGCATGTGCACAAGTGAGTCTGTGGGGAGTCTTTCTGTCTTTCTTTATTGTGTGTTGCTAGGACGTAAAACAACATTGTGGTTTTTATGTCCTACCAACAGTTTAATGTTGCTAGGACATAAAAAAAACACACAAAAATTAGTTTTGTTGTTGTTGTTTTACGTCCTACTCGATGACTCATTTGTTGGATTTATATGCATAGATTTATATGCATAGATTTATATGCATGGATTTATATGCATAGATTAATTTAAAGATCATATATGTGGGTAATTCTAATAGTAATATGTCATCAACAATGACTACTCTCTACAATGTGTGTAAATATATTACCTGTGTGTGCATTCAGAGCATTGTTGTCCATGTGCCACTATTTCTTGCTCGGGTTTATGTTCTAGCAACATCTTAGGTCATATAAGACCAGGATTTGAACTAACTAATTGTTGTCATATCCATCCCAATTCCTTAGCATTTTGCTTAATGGCCCTGTCACACTATGACGTAACGACGTCAGTGTAGGGAGAACGTGAAGAACGTTGAACTTTTCGGCGTAGTATGCAAATTTGGGCACAAGTTGAATGTGGATGCAGCGTAGTTGACGGGAGCGCAACATCGGTAAAGCGTAGTGATACCGTCATTCAATGAGAGAGGACAACTTCATTACCTTCACGGAACGTTATGAATGTTATTCCATCGCCAGAACTATGCTGCGTGATGGCGAAACGTTGAACGTACGTTGAACGTACGTTGAACGTACGTTATCCTGACGTTATCCAGACGTTATCCTGACGTTCCCATTATGCCACGTTGACGTTTCCACCGGGTTTAATGTGGGTCAACATAGTGGAACGTAGTTGAATGTAGTGAGCAGCGTTTGACTAACGTCCGTTTAATGTCATTGACGTTCGCCAAACATGTACAGAACATACGGCGAACGTAAACCCTTACGGTCGAGTTACGTCGAAAGTTTTGAACAGGTTCAAAATGTTGATGCATGCCGACGTCACACGACATAACTTGACGTAGCTCGACGTCAGTCTAACATCATTCTGACGTCATCATAACGTAACCCAACGTACGTCAATGTAATGACGAAACGTGATCATGTCAGCCTTACATTTGCTCGTTACGTCGTAGTGTGACAGGGGTATTACGTTAATTCATAATTATAAAAAATCCCGGAAATCTGCGAGATTGCAGATATCTTTTATCCCTGAATGTTAGTTGTGTAATTACTTGACAAATTACAGTGTGGCATATGCGTATTACAGGTTGTTTAATTAATTGACTAATTACAGTGTATCATACGCTTATTACAGGTTGTGTAATTATTTGACAAATTACAGTGTGGCATATGCGTATTACAGGTTGTGTAATTATTTGACAAATTACAGTGTGGCATATGCATATTACAGGCTGTGTAATTATTTGACAAATTACAGTGTGGCATATGCGTATTACAGGTTGTGTAATTATTTGACAAATTACAGTGTATCATACGCTTATTACAGGTTGTGTAATTATTTGACAAATTACAGTGTGGCATATGCGTATTACAGGTTGTGTAATTATTTGACAAATTACAGTGTGGCATATGCATATTACAGGTTGTGTAATTATTTGACAAATTACAGTGTGGCATATGCGTATTACAGGTTGTGTAATTATTTGACAAATTACAGTGTATCATACGCTTATTACAGGTTGTGTAATTATTAGTGTGGCATATGCGTATTACAGGTTGTGTAATTATTTGACAAATTACAGTGTGGCATATGCGTATTACAGGTTGTGTAATTATTTGACAAATTGGTCGTAATGGTCGCATTGCGTTTGATGAGAGGCAGGGAAGAACCCCCCCCCCCCCCTTTTTCCCTCGGCCGTTGGCCTCTTGCGCAATCTCCCGTGCTTCCCTCCTTTATAGCCAGCCCCCTCGCCGCCTCAAGCCACTCGCCCTCCTGCCTCCAGCCCCGCTGCTACTCCTCCTACCCTTTTTTCCCCACCCACCATCCCTATACACCAACACTCTCCTCATAGGGTGGAGGGCTCATCGGATCCACCTCCCGGACCCTGAACACTATAGACTCCCTCTGACTCTGAGCCTCTATATTAACTTTAAATATAACTTATCATTCATGATTATATTTACCTTCACCTACTATTAATTGACTCTTGACATTATTATTGACACTTCGCATTGATGTTCCTCTTACTCTTATACTCATTCACATGATGTTGATATGTTCCTCATGAATGATCCTCAGGCATTCTGAATAAATGCCTTATTTTCCACCCTTGCCTTATTGTTCTTCCTTGTCGCGCGCGCATTGCAGTGTGGCATATGCGTATTACAGGTTGTGTAATTAATTGACTAATTACAGTGTGTAATACGCGTATTACAGCTGGTATGATGTGCATGTATTAACACACCCTCTTGTTGCATACTAACTGCTTGAGTGGCATGGTTAGCAATAGCATGGATGCACCTCAATAGTTTGTGGAACTGACGCTAGGCGCGTTGCTGCTTACCGCAACCGGAAGTCTGCTCCACTCAGAATTGTGTTTTTGATAACGTGACATGGAGTCGTTCCTAGTCACCTGACAAATAGCCTCGATCCTGAATCCAATAACCGTAAATACGAGATATTATAGCTGCATAATCCCGATAGTTTTGAGTTTCTACCATATGTTTTAGATCAATTGGTTGGTTGCTATAATGGGTTTTACCTCAGTTTGAAGTAACTGTTATCTTAAACTTTAAGTTAAAGGTTAACTTTGTAGATACTTAAATTGAAATGCAGAGTAAATATTGGAATACACATAAAAATGGTGGACATCACAGCCTTTGTTTACCCATCTTTTAGCAGCGTAGGGCAAGTGAGCCTAGCTCAGAGCTACACTGGATGTCACAGTTGTGGGAATCGTGGCGGAGTAACGCAGTCACCACACTCACACCTACACTGGCACCCGTGTAGCTTGGTTGACCTACTTTCAGTGTGAGGCTTGCGGCTTGGTTGACCTACTTTCAGTGTGACGCAGCTTTAAGTGTTGGATGTAAATGCCAAGATGGCGCCGTGTTCGAGTATCTTCAAGACGCCGGATTTGTCTTCAGGATGCCGGAAGTCGTAGGGTCACCTGACGGCGTCCGTGTGACCTATCTAATAATCGACACTGTAACGCGCACATGCGATTTGTTTGTATATCAGGTATGTTCTGACTCTATGGTAAAATTAATTTGCCACAGAGCTTCATGCATTGAGATAGTTTGTTTGTTGTTGTTTTACTTCCTAGCAACATCTAAGGTCATATCATGACGGGTGACTTGTGCCAGTGCGCACTCTTGGCGACTTTATAGTGCTTCCCAAAGGGAGAAGAGGCTGCCAGCACTGTGACCTGATATCCCACTCAGTCACATTATCCTGCACCCCACCTATGACATACACAAAAGAACCAAAGTGAAATTACTAGAAAATAGGAGTATAATTCATTTGAAAACATTAGCATATAGCTATAGTCAAAACAATATACTCCTAACAAAACTGCAAAGGTTTACTACAGCAAATAATGCGCCACTACAGAAGCAGACCAGAAGCCAAATAAAAGCTCATGAGAGAAGAATGCCGGAAATGGCTGCCAAGGTGTGGAATGCCCAAACGGTAAAGGAACAACAAATTCCTGACCTAAAAACTTACAAAAAATATCTGTGCAAACTAGGCTAGGAAACCCCCACTAAGCTGCACTGCAAAGGGGCATCTGATATCTCACGGCCCACCAGCGGGATGCCCAATCGAAGGTAACCATGCCAAGAGTAGCCAGATAACACACCACACAGCTACGTACAAGCCTATGATATGTAAATAGGAGTAGGCTAGTCTAGTAATAAGAGAATAACAAAATAAAATACATATATGCCAAGAAAATATTAAAAAACCAACATAGGCTACTAACCATACCAACCAATTATCTATGTGCTACTGAAATGTAGGCAATCAAATACCTTATCAGCAGCCACTGTGTGGTAAGATAACACCAACACTACAACTGGCCAGCATTGAAAACAAGCCTGGGTACCCAGGCTTATATGCTATGGACAGTATAAATACAGCCTCAACTTTTTTTTTAAAGATTTAAAAATCCTGACACTGAACCAATCAGTCATTGCCCTATCCTAATAATGCCAAGCGCCAGGCTAGGAAGCAACAAGTATAGTTTTTTAAGTCATCAGTTTGACTCAACCAGGGTTCGGACCCACGATCTACCAATATGGGAGACGGATGCTCTAACTCATTCGGCCATCCCATCTGGTCACATGGAGATAGTGTTATGGTAAAGTTTGTCAATACTAAGTGTTGCCAAGGAATGATTTTAAATTGTCAAACTAGTTTAATATTACAATTTAAAATATCCTAGGACCAAAATAGCCTTCTTGTAATAAATAAATAAATACACATGTATGGGACTGAATAGTTGGTTTTGTCCGAAATGTACTTCTATATTAGATATACACTGTTAATGTTATTAATAGTTGGTGTTGTCTGGGGTATACTTGCATGTTAGCCATACACTGTTACTGAATAGTTGGTGTCCTACAAGGTTTACTTCAACACGTTCTAGATGACCTATATAGGTTCTGTATAGTTAGTCTTGTCAGACGTATTATTATTCCTATATTCCAAATGTAAATGTGGCGTTCGCTTGTGGTTTTTGATGATGTCTTATTTTATTGCCACCCCCCTTCCCACTCCAGAGGGCATCTTTATCGAAAGTGCCCTTTTATAGAGCTGTTGACCCATGTGTAATGGTGGGTTTTTATTTATTTAGTTATATAATAATTAATATGTGGATCAGACATTCACCATAGCTGAATGGTTAGTCTTCACTGGCTATATATTTGTACATTTGATGTTACCAAACATTTGTATTTCTCCGATAAAACGATAGAAATATCTAGACCAATATATATATATATATATATACATAATAGTCGGATATAAATATATATATATATATACATAATATAGTTATACAAATCTTACCTGGGTACAGATGATGGATAACTGGTGTTTTCCCGAGCTACTAGGCTCGGATAGTCATAGGTCAGGGAGAAGGAAGCACATCCAGGTGCAGTAATCTTTTACATACTTTTTAGGATAAAAAACTATCTAACTCTATATGGAAACTTATTGTGTTTTCGATTTGGTTCCAGCAAAAATGATAGTCGTGGTAGGGTAGGGTGGGTGGGCCCTGACCTACGACTATCTGAGGCTGTCCATCAGGAAAACACCAGTTATCCATCATCTGTACCCAGGTAAGATTCATATAACTATACTATTTTACCTCGGTACTATGCCACTGGCTACTTGTAGCCCAGGGAGAATTTTATGTAATCTCATTTGTTATCCTTTTAGGTTGTAACAATATTATGTATATATTAGTACATCAATGTAATGTTTGTTCTAACCTGTTTCTAGTTTGTGAGTAGGCATGTCCCCATGCCACTTGACTTTTCCAGTCGTTTGGTGTAATGTTTTGCAAACGATCTAGATGTCTTCCACCGAGCATGTGCCAAAATTCTCTTGACAGAGATTCCTAATTATCTTGCCTTGGAGACCATGGCTCCACCCGTTGAGTGGGACGCATAGCATCCAGTGTCTCTCGCGATAGCTTTATGTGGTCGTATAAAGCTCATTTGTAATTGTCTGCAATTTCTGATTCCGTGTGAGTTGGATATATAAGCCCTAATGGCTAAAACTGAACATATCCATTTATCCTCCAGAAAACAACTAATGTACTGTGGACAGTTGGTCACCTGTATGATTTGATTTAAGTAATGTCTGTAAATCAAATGTAGCTTCTTCCTTATCTATTTCTAGTCCATCTAGTGAAAGTGCCACAATGGTTTGGCCTCTGTGTCCTGTAATTAGCAATAATAAGACTGCTAATTTAAATCCTAGGTCTTTCATTGATAATGTTTGTTGCTAGGCCAAGACTTGAATAGTTTGAATACTATTGATACATCCCAAAACCTATTATAATTAGGTTTGGGTGGGCTTCTTTCGTACACCGATCTAATGAACGAGTGTACTAACTGATGTTTCCCAACTGTTTGTTCATTTATTCTTGGTAGAATGATGGAAAGGGCACATCTCGCTGTGTTAATAGCACCGAATCCTAGTCCTTCATTTTCTAATATTCTTAGAAATTGCAACACTTGAGCTATTGTAGGTTTTAACGGTTTGACTCCTTCGAGAAGGCAATGAAGGCCCCATTTCTTTAAATAACTTGTGTATAATTTAAATGTTCCTTTTCACCAGGCATGTGATATTAGTCTTTCTTTTGTTATTTTGTCAAATCCAAATTGTTCCAAATATTTTCTTAGAAAAAGAAGCTCATCAAGTCTTTTGCTGCTGACGTTATTGCCACTAACCATGGTTGTGTTTTCCATGCTGGTACTATTAGTACTGTACGGGTGTGATCCATCTTGATCTTCCGGGCCACTCTGCTGATAATGCTTAATGGGGGAATATGTAATAGAATTTATTATTCCAAATTAATTAAATTGCATCTACTCTCCAGGCTTCTGGCTCTGGATGCCAAGACACATATTTTTGTAACTTTTTGTTGTTGCGTGATGCAAAGAGATCAATGTCTGGCTTGCCCCATTTGTGACAAATAATGTCGAAAATGTTGTGGTTCAATGACCATTCTCAATGGTCATGGAAGTGTACAAATCTAAGCCACAGCTGTTGTGTTATCTGTTAGAACTCTTACAAAATCTTTAGGAATGTGCACCAGACTGCGGAGTCCTTGGCTCTAAGCTCTAGTACATTAATGTGGTCAGAGATTTCATCTTCCATCCATCTGCCACCTGTTGTCTGTTGGTCTCTATGGGCCCCCCAGCCTTCCAAGGAAGTGTCTGTTGTGACAGTGGTGTTAGGCTCTCCCATCCTAATCGGATTGGGTGAGTTGTTTTTGTGTGAAAGCCACCAATTTATATCGTTTTGACCTTCTTGCAAAATTGTCATCGGCCGCTTGAAGTTTCCTTTTGTGTGAGCCAGTGACAAGTTTTAATCTATCTCTAAGGATTTGATATGGGCCTGGCCATATAAGATAGCTGGTGCATAGACTATCATTATTCCTATCAAGACTGCTACTTGTTGTATTTTTGATTTGTTCAATTGTAATAAATGGTTTGTTGTTGTTATAAATTTATATACTTTTTGTTCTGTTAACAAAATTGTCATTTTTATGGTATCAATAAAAACACCCAGAAATTCGAGTTTGTTTGTTAGTGTCAGTCCTGATTTAGTTTCATGTATGTAGAAACCTAGCTTTGCAAACATTTTACATAATTTTTCAACTGCTGCTTGGCATTGTTGTGTTTGCACGACAATAAATGAATCGTCAATGTATGGGAACATGATATGTCCTTTCCTAGCCATTAGTGAAAAGATTGTTTGGAGTAACATTGTGAAAATGTGTGGACAGCACACCAGTCCATTCAGCATACACGTGAACTCATAAAGTTCTCCATTCCAACAGAATCTTAAATACTTTCAATCATGTTTATAAATGGGCACTGTGTAATATGCATCTTTTAGGTCGACGCTGGCTAGCCAAGCTCCTTGTGTGACTAAGTCTCTCTGTTTCTAACGAAAACATTTTAAAATGCTTGTATTCTACAAATTTGCTAAATAAAGTTAGGTCCAAAATTAGTCTAACATTCCCATTTCGTTTGGGTCTTGAGAAGATATTTGAGATAAATTTGCCAGCCACGTATACTGCTTTGATTTAAAATGCACTCTTCGCAAAACTTTAGGACTTGATTGTTTAATGCTACCATTCTGAACCGTGAAAACCATATTGAAATGGTATTCTATTTTGAATAGGTTTGTCTATTAACAGAATCCTAAGGATATCTAAGTTATCTGTAACTTTATTCCATTCCAAAAGACAGTTATTGAGGTTACCGGCTTGAAAGGTATTGCTTACTGTTTCAGTTTATATTATTTGAGTCGCCACTTCCATTTGTTCCCTAGGCAGGGGAACGGCTTCTGAGTGTTGAACTCCCTCTTGAAGGGCCTGTTCCTGGCGTCCAGCCGAACAACTGCCTCTGGCCCCATCTTCTGGCTTGAAAGCTGAAATTGGTTCCGAACCGGCCTCCTCATTGGCCGATCCTTCAGTTGTGAAAATCCTGCCTCAGCTTCTTGAAGCGGTTTGAGTTGCCATCCGCTGATTTCTTTTTGTGGGTTTCCATGTGTTTTCCGCACTTGGAGCTGGTCTCTACTTGTTTGAACAAGTATTTCAGTTGTCTACTGAACATCTTGCCCTTATCCAGCAGCTTGCCCTTAATCGGCTTTGGTGCTAGGAATAGAGTGTATTCCTTTCCATCAATGTCCGTGATCTTTTTGGACTGTGCCACCTCTTTCCCAGTGTCTGTCCAGATGACTTTGAAGAAGTTTTCGAACCATCTATAGGAGAGGAAGTTGCTGGTTGCCATTAGTAATGCAATTCCTATTTTCATATCTTCACAGAGTGATGAGAACTTGTTTTGTGCCATCATCCTGTTGGCGATGGGCGCAATGGCTGTCAGAGCCGAGAGTACACCCTTGTGGACAGTGTAGAGAGCAGTCTCAAACTTTTTCCTGGCATCACTGAGTTTTACCTCCGGGTCCATCTCTTTGATGGTGGATTCTGGAATTCCTTTAATTCCTGTGAATTTCTCCGCCATCTTGATTATGACCTCAGCTGGTTTGAAGATGTTAAAGTGGCCTTGGATGGTCTTCCTCATGAGCATTGTTATGTGTATTTTCTTGCACCTAAGCACTTCACACTTTTCTGTTTCTTTCCCACATGATTTACCGTATTTGCCGGAGTGCTTCGTGTCGGAGTCTGAACTCATCGTCAATGAGTCAGACGACAAGTCCGAAGAGGATTTGTGTCTCCTCCTCTTCTTAGACTTTTTTTTTGTCTTCTTCAAGAGGGGCTTCTTTTTAGTGCTCTCGTGTACTCATTCCTTCTGATGAATCATTCTTTTTGTGTTTGCGCTTCGTTGCAGGCACAAACACCTCCTCGTCTGTGTCATCCTCAGTTGAGGCCTGATCCTCCGAATCGTCCTCCCATTCCGACTCATTGGTGTCTTGCGGTACCTTGCTTCGCCTTTTCTTTGACGTACCTGCTCTGGATGGTAACATTTCCTCCATTTTTTGTTGCACGAGCCTGGCAACCTGTTCGTCTAGGTCCCTATCAGCAGGGCCGGGGCCGGGATCGTAACCCTCTGCATCCTCAGAATCCCTTTGTTCTGGAGAGGGCGACCTTTGTACCCGCACAGGCGGTGTGGCGTCTTCATCCGCAGTGAGTGTGTGAGTGTCATTTGCCTTACTCCGCTTCATAGCCATTGGTCCGAGACTGTGAATAAAAAGACGGATGATTCATTGTCTTAGGCGAAATAGGACACTGATAATTAGAGTATAATTATACTAGGTGTGTATTTTATGGCATTAAATTAATGTTTAACACAGGCATATGGCTAAACGACAGGCACAGGATAAGGGTATGGGTAACCAACTGATCGTACCGAGGGGTAGAGGGACCAGTGTAGCGGTGCCCTCCCACATTCTAAGTACCTATAAACTTCTCCCACCTGTGACTTTCTTCGCCAACAAGTTGAAGAAAATACTATAGGACTCAGAGGTATGCCTTAACGAGAAACAAAATATGGGGAATCTTAAAGAGACCGAGGGAATGAATCCCTAGCGATGTAACTGGCTCCTGCCAAACATCTCTCCATTCGGCAACAGGCGGCTGTTAATAAATAATCGAACAATGGATGCATTCTTCTTTCGATCATACAAATTACGATAAAAACTAAGCTGTTAAAAGAGTAATATCTTATTGAAAAGTTTCAAAAAACTTGTATGTGAATGCTAACATGAACTAAACCAAGCTATTGAGTTTGAAAGATACTAACCTGCTTGGTTATGTAGTAATTGTAGAAAAACCACCAGAGCTGCTCACAACACGTCCTCCCGCTGTGAGCAGATCATGCTAATTGCTGGACCTGGATGTGCTTCCTTCTCCATGGGCTATGAGTAGCCAGAGGCATAGTACGGAGGTAAAATATATGTATGTAGTGCAATTACCTGCAGTTATTCAACACTTAAAGTAATTGGATATATATGTAATCATATAGATCAGCTCTATACTGTTAGTGAACATGTCTGGTTTTATGGTTTATAGCTATTCGCTGTTACTGAACACGTGCGCTTGTCAGGTGTACATAAAAAGATCGGCTATTCGTTGTTACTGAATATGTGTGCTTGTCAAGTGTACATACAAAGATCGGCTATTCATTATTACTGAACATGTGCGCTTGTCGGGTGTACATACAAAGATCGGGCTATTCGTTGTTACTGAACACATGTGCTTGTCAGGTGTACATACAAAGATCGGCTATTCATTGTTGCTGAACACGTGCGCTTGTTGGGTGTACATACAAAGATCAGCTATTCGTTGTTACTGAACAGATGCGCTTGTCGGGTGTACATACAAAGATCGGCTATTCATTGTTACTGAACACAAGCGCTTGTCAGGTGTACATAGAAAGATTGGCTATTCATTGTTGCTGAACACATGCGCTTGTCAGGTGTACACATGCAGATCAAGTACACACAGGGCAGCTTCCGGCATCAGTCCGAACACCTTCCGGTCAGCCCTGCCCCGCCAAGCCGCGGGGAGCATGCGCAAATAAAGAAATCCAAGAAGGTAATTATTTTGAGAATTGTGGTAATAATTTATTTTCCTTCCAGTTGTGTCTCACAGATAGTCGGCATAAATAAAATATACAATTTCAAGGGGGTTCTAAATATTATGGTTGCTGCGGCGGCTACATGTGCATTTTTGGTGCTGGGCGGGCGAGTTGTGACAATAAACACATCGGCGTACAGGCAGCGGCCGGCGGGTCGGCCCCGCGCGGGCCGCCCGACACTTCCAGGTTCCATATCACGCCGCTAGGGGTGAGAGCGGCGCACCTTCAAAGCGCTGCGGCCGTCTGTTTGACGCGGCCCCGTGTGTGAGTTACCGCGGTGTGAACAGGTTTCACGCCTCACGCTGATATAGCACACATCCTGCTGATATAGCACGCCTCACGCTGATATAGCATGTTTCACGTTGATATAGCACACATCCTGCTGATATAGCACGCATCACACTGATATAGCACGCCTCACGCTGATATATCACACCTCTTGCTGATATAGCACATCTGCTGATATAGCACACCTTACGCTGGTATAGCACACCTCACACTGATTATATCACGGCTCCGTTGGATATATCACCTCTCACAGAGATATAATACCATGCCTAATGTTGATATATCTCGAATATCCGTATATATCACACTGTCTGCTGATAATGATATATCATGCTGTGCCTGGATATATCATGCACCACACTAATAATGATATACCAACACCTCCTGATATAACATGCCTTCCCTAGATATATC
This sequence comes from Branchipolynoe longqiensis, assembly GCA_030323885.1. Classification (NCBI taxonomy): domain Eukaryota; kingdom Metazoa; phylum Annelida; class Polychaeta; order Phyllodocida; family Polynoidae; genus Branchipolynoe; species Branchipolynoe longqiensis. Next base: position 157,778,075 of record CM059187.1, on the reverse strand, counting down.
ATGTATCACATTGATATTGATATACCACCCACCTGCTGATATAGCATGCCTTTCCTAGATATATCATGTATCACATCGATAATGATATACCACCCACCTGCTGATATAGCATACCTTCCCTAGATATATCATGTATCACACCGATAATGATAAACCACTGACTGCTGATATAGCATGCCTTCCCTGGATATACAATGTATCACGCTTCATATTGGATATACCACACACCTGCTGATACAGTGAATAGCGATATATCACGCCTTCCTTTGATGCATCATGTCTCACACAGATCTACCTCAATTCACATTGATATACCACGTACCTGCTGATATATCACACTTCCTTGGATAGATCATGTCTCACACAGCTCTACCTCAATTCACATTGATATACCACGTGACTGCTGATATATCACACTTCCTTGGATAGATCATGTCTCACACAGCTCTACCTCAATTCACATTGATATACCACGTACCTGCTAATATATCACACTTCCTTGGATGCATCATGTCTCACACAGCTCTACCTCAATTCACATTGATATACCACGTGACTGCTGATATATCACACTTCCTTGGATAGATCATGTCTCACACAGCTCTACCTCAATTCACATTGATATACCACGTACCTGCTAATATATCACACTTCCTTGGATGCATCATGTCTCACACAGCTCTACCTCATTTCACATTTATATACCACGTGACTGCTGATATATCACACTTCCTTGGATGTATCATGTCTCACACAGCTCTGCCTCATTTCACATTGATATACCACGTGACTGCTGATATATCACACTTCCCCCAGCTATACCACGCCTCGTACAGTTATATCACAATGCCCGCCGTCCACTGACAAGTGACAGATGCCTGTCCTCATTGCGTATGACCGCCTCATACAGAACCTGGGTGCGAAAATGTATTTATGTGGCTTGTTTTTATTTACACTTTTATTTTTTATTTACACTTTTATTTATTTATTATCAGGAGGCAACATTCGCACCGTGATTGTGTACCACGGCGCGACTCAGCTCTCATAATTCCGGCTGACTTTACATGTGTGATTTACGGGCAGCTGCCGAACGTCTGCCGCGCACGACACTGGCCGTAACCAGGCAACGGGTGGCTGTGTGTGCGGGGGGGGGGGGGGGGTGAAGGGGGCGTGAAGGAGGTAACCCCCCCCCCCCCGCCACACACACACACACTGAGGGCGACACCTCGAAATATTGTTTGTCAAATTGCTTTATTATACACAGAAATAAATCTGTATTATTAGAAGTGTTCGTTTCACTGTTCTGGTTTACCAACACTTCATGGTTTCACTGTTCTGGTTTTACAAACACTTAATCGTTTCATTATTCTAGTTTCACCAACACTTCTTTGTTCCAGTGTACTGCTACTATTTACAATGTTTTCGGTTTAGGGGCCGTCCAACGTTATCAATATTTTAACGGTCATACAGACGTACAATTAGGGGGGGGGGGGGGGTATCGGCATTGTACAACTTGTATCGTCGAGTAAGATGTTGGTATTTACTTTACACTTTACACACCTCGTGTAAGTTAAATCGTACGTAAAATATTGATCTCTACCACTTTAGTAGGCGGGATGGTGAAGTCTACAAAGTAGTACTCTTAATAGACCTATTTCATAAGACGTCAGCATAGGTATCTAGGTCAGTGCGCGCGCTGCTTGGCTGCAGGGCCCGTATGCATGGGCCGGTGCTAGGACCCTAACCGCGGCTATTTTGGCACCACACGGCTAACGGTAGAAAATCCGCATGCTTGAGCCGGTGCCAGCCCTAACCGCCGACCTTAGCCTAGGCTAAGTTAATCTGCCTCCAGAACAGGGTTAACGGGTATCCCAAGCGGTTAGTGTGAGTGTGAGGGTCTCAATCTATTCAATGCTGTCATATTTAACAGAATTACACACGCAATAAGTGAAATTTGATCAATTTAACCCTAAATGCGAAGCGATATTAACGCTGCTGCCGCAACAGCGGCGATATTAATATTTTCGAATCGACGAATGTAACGTAAACAAATCGTCGCCTCCGCAGCGACGTCGATATCCATACTGTCTAACGTCAACTAAACATGGCCGTCGCCGCCGCCGCCGAATCGGCGGCAATATATTATGCCCAAATCTATTCAATGCTGTCATATTTCACAGAATTACATACGCAATAAGTGAAATCTTATCAATTTAACCCTAAATTCGAACCGATATTAACGCCGCCGCCGCATTGGCGGCCTTATTCATATTGTCAAATCTAAGGAATTCCCAAATCTATAAATATCTTCACGGTTAGCTATCCGCCCCGGTTAGAGGACCTGTGCATACTGTTTGACCTACTTCACCGACCCCATCCTAGCCGCGGATAGCTATCCGTGATATAGTGTGTAGCTCCGGCTACGCGTAGCAGCGGCCCATGCATACGGGCCCAGGATGACACACTGTCACATTGCAAACTCAAAGGCTATGAGCAATTTTCATAGAGAAAAGGTGAAATATCTCTAAAACCACACGACTTAGAAACAAACCGCTTGGAACACATATAGAAAACATATTCAATGAACAGATTATATTAAATTTATACAGTTAGGGTTCTGCATTTCTATTAATTTTGAATAAAATTGACATTTTTAACTGCACATATTGGCAAACTCAATGCAAACTCAATGGCTGTGAGCAATCTTCATAGAGAAAAGGTGAAATATCTCTAAAACCACACCACTTAGAAACAAACTGCTTATATTAAATTGATACGGTTAGGGTTCTACATTTCTATTAATTTTGAATAAAATTGACATATTGAACTGCGCGTATCAGCAAACTCAATGCATTGTCAATGGCTGTGAGCAATCTTTATACAGAAAAACTTAAATATCTCTAAAACTACACCACCTAGAAACAAACCGCTTGGAACACATATAGAAAACATATTTAATGAACAGATTATATTAAATTTATAAGGTTAGGCGTCTGCATTTTTATTAATTTCCAATAAATTTGACGTTTTGAACTGTGCGTATCGTCAAACTCAATGAGTCAATGCACTATCAATGGCCATGAGCAATCTTCATACAGAAAAAGTGAAATATCTCTAAGACTACACCACCTAGAAACAAACCGCTTGGAACACATATAGAAAACATATTCAATGAAAAGATTATATTAGATTTATACGGTTAGGCTTCCGCATTTCCATTAATTTTGACAAAGAAATTGACATTTTGAACTGCGTGTATCAGCAAACTCAATGAATTGTCAATGGCCGTGAGCAATCTTCATACAGAAAAAGTGAAATATCTCTAAAAACACACCACCTAGAAATGAACTGCTTGGAACACACATAGAAAACATATTCACCGAACGGATTATACTAAATTTATAAGGTTTGGTTTCTGCATTGCTATTAATTTTAAATAAAATAGACGTTTTGCACTGCGCGTATCGGCAAACTCAATGGCAGTGTGTATTTGTTCTGCAGCCAAGGTGCGCGCGCATACACGATGTTTATAAACATTGAAAGGGGTCTATATCACCATGAAAATGATGACAACTTTGGACGGCCCTTTACTCTGGTTTTATCTACAGACCCGGTACAAACATATTCGTCATGTGACACCCGATCTGCGCTATGACGAGGCGGCGTTTGTAAATAAATCACGTGACACGACGCACACAAACTGCTCGACACCTTTTGTGTAGGTTGTACTGGATCATGGATCATGCGCACTGTACTAGTCGATTAGCCGACCGTAATGACGTCACCCCTCATGTGGGCGACCATGTGGTCATCTGGTCACGTGGCACGGCGCCGCAACCTAATGAACAGGAGGGAGTCTGTCGCCGCCACCCCGCGGCCCCATCGGCGGAAACCATCGGCGGAACCAGCGGCGGCACCAGCGGCGGAACCAGCGGCGGCACCAGCAGCGGAACCAGCAGCGGAACCAGCGGCGGAACCAGCGGCGGCACCAGCGGCGGAACCAGCGGCGGAACCAGCGGCGGCACCAGCGGCGGCACCAGCAGCGGAAACAGTGGCGGCACCAGCAGCGGAAACAGCGGCGGCACCAGCAGCAGAACCAGCGGCGGCACCAACAGCGGAATCAGCTGCGGGACCAGCGGCGGTACCAGCAGCGGAAACAGTGGCGGAACCAGCAGCGGAAACAGTGGCGGAACCAGCAGCGGAACCAGCGGCGGCGGCACCAGCGGGGAACCAGCAGCGGAACCAGCAGCGGTACCAGCGATAGATCAATATATTGCCAGGGGAGATTCAATGGAACATCAGTAGAGAGTGAAGTATGAGTGAAGGATCATTGAGCAGCAGAGAACCAGCGAACTGTGAGAGTGAAGTATGAGTGAAGGATCATTGAGCAGCAGAGAACCAGCGAACTGTGAGAGCAAAGTATGAGTGAAGGATCATTGAGCAGCAGAGAACCAGCGAACTGTGAGAGCAAAGTATGAGTGAGGGATCATTGAGCAGCAGAGAACCAGCGAACTGTGAGAGCAAAGTATGAGTGAGGGATCAGCAGAAAACCTGAACGTGTGAGAACAACAATCAACGGGCAACCAGCAAAGTGTTAGAGTACGCTGAAATATCAACGAAAGATCACCAGAAATCAGCGAACATTTAGCAGAGAATGCACGATGACTTTCCTCATGAGGCGTCTGCAGGTTTTACGTAAGGTACTAAGTTAGTCTACAGGAAAACCTCTCAAACCGACGTTAGACATCTAAGAGACGCTACAGACCGACCACTCCCCTGTATTGGTCACTTTGTTTGGGTCCCAAATTATCGCCGATACAATGCCATTGTAAGGATTTAAATAAACCTCCCTAAACCAACCACCTCCATAAATGGACCATTTAAAGCCTGTCCCATGGTGGGTCGAATTAGAGGTTGTACTGTAGTTCTACAATCATAAGTTGTAAATCAGACAAATTAGACCATCCTTGATTAGCGTTTAAAAAGTGCCAGCATGACTTTTGAAGTATAATTGACAAATAAAGCAGTTCTTTCACACGAAATGAAGAACGGCGATAACGAAGACGTAGCAAAGTGTAAGAGTATCAAAGCAGAAACCGGGAAGGAGTGGCGAAATGAAGTATGACAGAACCAGCGGAGTAGCACCGGAGAACCGACGGAGAGCGCCGGGGACCAGTGTCACAGACACGCCATTAATCTTCATTATATCATTCACGTTACACCCAAGTGCATGGTGGGTTTTTTAACGCGATATATCCACACTTAGAACTAGAAGAAGGAAAACCAACCAAGGAGCAACTCTAACGGGGCTAAGCAAACGGCACCAAAATTACCACCAGAACTAAAAGAACTAGAAGAACTAGAAGAACTAAAAGAACTAGAAGAACTAGAAGAACTAAAAGAACCAGAAGAACTAACAGAACTAACAGAACTAGTAGAAGAACTAACAGAACTAAAAGAACTAAAAGAACTAGAAGAACTAAAAGAACTAGAAGAACTAACAGAACTAAAAGTGACCGAAGGCGAAAGCTGACGCGGTCGGTGATTGGCCGGTGGACGGTTTGTTTGCAGGCCGCCATGACACATTGACAGACGGAAACTGGAGACCGCAAAGGTGGCCGCCAGCTTCCATTGTGTGTCGCGTGGGGGCGTAGTGGTCGCCCTATCATGATGAGACGTACACATGGTTTGGCGCTAAACTGACATATATCTCACAACCCGACACCTCAAAATACCACTTGCCCCGGGTTTGTGACTCCCCCCCCCCCGCCCACCCCCCCCCCCCCCCCCGCCCCCGCACGAGCGTTACTGTGGGTGAGACGCGGCTAAGCTCCCACGGCTCCTCAGTGTCACCCCCCCCCCCCCCACACCCACACCGCCATGTGGCCGCGTATTAAATGTGGCGGTTCCTATCAGGCAGAGGGCGGCTTTCTGAGGGGTGTGACACCGGCGGGTGGCACGGTATGACACGGCCCGGCACCGGCGGGGGAAGGCAGGGGCCGGGTAGGCGCCGGGCGGGGGAAGGGTGGAGGCTGGGCGGGGGCCGGGTGGGGGCCGGGTGGGGGCCGGGTGGACGCCGGTGGAGGCCGGGCGGGGGCCGGGTGGACGCCGGGCGGGGGCCTGGTGGAAGCCGGGCGGAGGTCGGGTGGGGGCCGGGTGGAGGTCGGGCGGGGGCCGGGTAGAGGCCGGACGGGGCCGGCGAGGGTGAGGCGGGGGCCGGGTCGGGACCACACCGGATCAAATCGGGCCCGCCGACGATTCGGCTCCTGTTACCGCCCTCCTCACACGCCCCGGGCCTCGTCCGTCTGAGGGAAGGGGTCAGTGTGTGGGTGGGTGCCAATTTGTGTATGTGTGAGTGTATGTGTGTGAGTGTTTATGAGTGCGTGTGAGTGTGTGTGTGAGTGTATGTGCGTGAGTGTGTGTGAGTGTGCCTGTATGTATGTGTATATGTGTGTGTGTATATGTGTGTGAGTGTGTGTGTGAGTGTGTGCGTGTGTGTGTATGGGTGTGAGTGTGTGTGAGTGTATGTATGTGAGTGTGTGTGAGTGTGTGTGAGTGTGTGTGTGCATGTGTGTGTGAGTGTGTGCGTGTGTGTGAGTGTGTGTGAGTGTATATGTGTGAGTGTGTGTGAGTGTGAGTGTATATGTGTGAGTGTGTGTGAGTGTGCCTGTATGTATGTGTGACTGTGAGTGAGTGTGTGCGTGTGTGTGAATGTATGGGTGTGAGTGTATGTGTGTGAGTGTGTGTGAGTGTATGTGTGTGAGTGTATGTGTGTGTGCGTGTGAGTGTGTGTGTGCATGTGCATGTGAGTGTGTGTGTGAGTGTGTATGTGCGTGTGTGTATGTCTGTGAGTGTGTGTATGTGTGTGAGTGTGTGTGCATGAGTGTGTGTGAGTGTGTGTGTATGTATGTGTGTGTGTGTGACTGTGAGTGTGTGTGTGTATGTGTGTGAGTGTGTGTGTATATATATGTGTGAGTGTGTGCGTGTGAGTGTGTGTGGGCATGTATGTATGTGTGTGTGCATGTGAGTGTGTGTATGTATGTGTGCATGTGTGTGTTTGCATGTGAGTGTGTGTGTGCATGTATGTATGTATCTATGTATGTGCTTGTGTGTGCATGTGAGTGTGTGTCCGTGTGTATGTATGTGTGCGCGTGTATGTATGTGCGTGTGTGTGTGCATGTGAGTGTGTGTGGGCGGGCGGCGTCCTGCTAGGGTTTTCCCATTTTACAAACCGTGTCTTAATAGACTTGGGTTCCGGCGCCGTTAATACCCCGGGCGTAGTTCGGCCGCCCGCCGTCAGGCAGCGCCACCACCCACCTTGCGGGCCGCGACCCGCAGTGTCGACGACTGGCGGCGAGACGGGCAATCGTCGGGCCGACGGGTACTCAGTGGTCGGGCCGACAACGGAAGCCTACTAGGCCGAATCAATCGACTTCATGCATTTTAGTTTCTTTTCGGGGCCCCCTCCCTCCCGCCCCCCCCCCCCAATTCTCCACACGGCGGAGCTCAGGCCCGGGGCTTGATAGGCCCGGGGCTTGATAGGCCCGGGGCTTGATAGGCCCGGGGCTTGATAGGCCCGGGGCTTGATGAGCAAGGCCTTTAAAGCTGCATGGTCCAATGAAAGCATCAACTTTTCAAAACCAAAGCAATTATCTAGGTTTGATTCTACTTTCTATGTGTCTAACTTTACTGGTGCACTTATCAAACATTTCTCGCCACACCTAAGGCAATCCTGAGTCAATTTAAGAAAATCTGTTACTGCCGAAAGAAGCCAGCGGTGTCAGTTTTTACATGCTTGCCATAATTAAGTGTGCATGTTTGCACTTCGAATATCTCAAAATATAATTTAGCCATTTAAAGTCAAAGCCGCTTCAAACCAATGTAGGTCGATTATCGATCAATGTAGGGTCGATTATACGATCAATGTAGGGTCGATTATACGATCAATGTAGGTCGATTATACGATCAATGTAGGTCGATTATCGATCAACCTAATAAATGTATCTTAAAAAAAGAGACAAACTCAAAATCAGCGGACGATTCACTTTTAATAATAACCTGCTGTAGGACAATTCCCACCCCCTCGCTCCTCCAGTGTTTGAAGGTAGATGATGGTCGGTCGTATTGTATGGGTGGGCTGCCCTTTCCACCCCATTACCCCCCCCCCACACACACACACACATACACACATGCACCACGTGGTGACGGCCGCGCGGCGATAACCTGGAGGCGGGTGAGGAGGCGACCCGCTGAGGGTGGCGCCCCCTGGAGTCGGCTTCACTAACAAAACGCCGGTTGACTTTAAGCCTACACGGGCAATAAGAGAAGGGCGGGGTCTGCGGGAGTGGCACGTAGTAGCTCAGGCGATAGAGTGTCCACCTGTGAAGGTGTCGGTCATCCTATTGATCCTGCTCAGCTGACCTATTTGCAGTTTGGGCTATTTTCCGTTCCAATCAGTGGTCCACAACTGGTTTATCAAGGGCTGTGGTAAAACTGGTATGTGCTCTCTAGTCTGTGGGAAAGTGCATATAAAAGACCCCTTGAGGCTTATCGGAAACACTAGCCTATGTGGTGGCAGCAGGTTTCCTCCAAAGAAATATGTCAGAATGACCATATATTTTACGTCCAATAGCCGGTGTTAAAAATCAATGTGTTCTCGAGGCGTCGTTAAATAAAACAAGCCTCACGGGGTGGCGTCGCTGTTTGTAAAACGGGGCGGGGCGCGGAGTGCTAACACTTAACAGACCGCCGGGGCGGCGGTTCGTTGGCGGGGAGCGAGGCGCTCCTGGCGGCGGGCTGTGACAACACGCCGCCTGGCGGCAGGGTGGGTGGCAAGCCCCCACGTTTATTGAAACCATCTCATTTCTGCGCGCCATCAGCGCCGGCCCGCAGCCCGACTCTCGGTTTTCACGCCGCTTCACAATGGTGCTGAGGGACGGGTGGGCGCCGGCTGCCAGCCTCCCCCCTCACACACACACAGGGAGCGACCCCCCCCCCCCACCCACACACACACACACAGAGGGAGCGACCCCTCTCCACCACCACAGGCCGCTAAACACCGTGACGGGCGGCCTGTGGTGGAACAGAGTGCCCAGATGAACACCCAGAGAGCAGGTTGTAGACCTGTGACACAAGCGGAGCAGTGTGGGACGATAAGTGCGAGATGCAGTATGAGGCGTAGCAGTGTGTCACGAGTTGTAGCAGTGTGTCACGATTTACAGCCATGTGGTACGGGTTGTTGTGAGGCTGAGCGAATCGTAGAGTTGGAGTACGAATCTTAGCAGTGGGGGACGAGTTGTTTCACTTCGTGTCACAAGTTGTAGTGATATGGAACGAGTACTAATAATGTGGCACGAGTTGCACTTGTAGTGGAGTGGAACGAATTGTAGCAGTGTGTCACGAGGTGTAGCAGTGTGTCACGAGGTGTAGCAGTGTGGGACGAGTTGTAGCAGTGTGTCACGAGGTGTAGCAGTGTGCCACGAGGTGTAGCAGTGTGGGACGATAATTGAGAGATACAACACGAGGTGTAGCAGTTTGTCACGAGGTATAGCAGTGTGTCACGAAGTGTAGTAGTGTGTTAAGAGGTGTAGCAGTGTGTCACGAGGTGCATCAGTGTGTCACGCGGTGTAGCAGTGTGTCACAAGTTGCAGCAGTGTGTCACGAGTTGTAGCAGTGTGTCAGGTGGTGTAGCAGTGTGGTACGAGCTGTAGCAGTGTGGGACGAGTTTTAGCAGTGTGGTACGATGCGTAGCAGTGTCATATTGTAGGCGTGTAGACGAATTTTAGCAGTGCAGTGTGGTAGGAGGTGTAGCTGTGTGGTACGAGCTGTAGCAGTGTGGCACGAGGTGTAGCAGTGTCATATTGTTTGTAGACGTGTAGCACGAATTTTAGCAGTGTGGTATGAATTGGAGCGGTGTGGAACGAGTTGTAGCAGTGTGGTACGAGCTGTAGCAGTGTGGTACGAGTTGTAACAGTGTGGCACGAGTTGCCTCAGCGAGATCATAGGTGGGCGATAATACCACAGTCCACCTTTACGTCTGTACACTTTTATATTTACACTGGATTCAATATACAAACTTGTATTGTGACTTTCTTCACTATGTACACATTCAGGTAACCCACAGCATAAATAAACACGACTATTTCATAGTCCATTGGTTCGGAAATTCACAATATTTATACAAACAGCATGCAAAGAAAACAGGTAGGGTCATTTGCCAATTATGGACTCAACAGAGAACTTGATTGGGGACTTGGCGCATACCGGGGCGGGTGGCGCCGACTGGAATATGGTCGGGGACATGGTCGGGGACATGGTCGGGGACATGGTCGGCGTCAGTGACTTCTCGGGCGTCGACGAGGCGGAACCGGAAGAGGGACTGGCGGCGTCCAACGGAATGGCGACGGACCGGATGTGGGAGTGAAACGCCGACTTCTGTGAGAGGAGGTCCTTGTGGCCGCCGCTTCCGCCAGGTGGCGCGGCGGGCGGCGCCTGCAGTGGCGGGAAGGGGATGCGGGCCAACATGGCCGCCTGGTAGGCGGAGGGGAAGACGGGCGGAGCCAGGGCTGCACACGGCCCGCCCGGGCGCAGGCACAGCCCGCCCGGCCCTCCCGGCCCTCCCAGCCCGCCCGGCCCGCCCGGGAAGCCGGCCCCGGGCCGCGCCGCGCCAAGGCCCGGGCAGCACGCCTTGGGCGCGCCGAGCGCTGCCATCTTGTGCTGTAGGGCCATCTGGTGGCGGGCGGCGGCCTGCTGCTGCTGGTGCTGCTGGTGCTGCTGGTGCTGCTGGTGCTGCTGGTGCTGCTGGTGCTGCTGGTGCTGCTGGTGCTGCTGCTGCTGTGACGTCACAGTGGCCAGTCCGGGCGCGCCCGACACGAGCTGCTCGATGGCGCGCTCCAGGTTTCCGCCGCAGCCCTGCCACACGAGCTCGAGCAGGTTCGGGTTGACGACGGGGAAGACACGCTGCAGGAAGTCGCGCGGCTGCAGCGCGCCTGCCAGGTGGCGCGGCGCGCCGGGCGCCGGAAGTGCGCCTGCACGCGTCAGCTTCTCCGCCTCCAGGGCGCGCTCCCGCTCGAACATGACTGCCTCCAGCTCCTTGTCGGCGAACGCGCGCCGCTTGCGCATGCGCTCACTCACATAGGGCAGCATCGACCGCAGCGCCTCTGGTGGCGGTAAGGCGTGCAGGCGGGCACGGTATGCTGCAAGAGATGGAGGACCGTGTTACTCACATTACTCACATAACTCATATTCCTCACATTACTCATATTACTCACATTACTTACTGCGCCTCTGGTGGTGGTAAGGCATGCTGGTGTGGTATGCTGTAAGAGATGGAGGATGACATTACTCACGTTACTCACGTTACTCACGTTACTCACGTTACTCACATTACTCACATTACTCACATTACTCACATTACTCACATTACTTACTGCACCTCTGGTGGTGGTAAGGCATGTTGGTGTGGTATGCTGCAAGAGATGGAGAATGATGTTACCCACGTTACTCACGTTACTCACGGTACTCACGTTACTCAGGTTACTCACGTTACACACGTTACACACATTACTCACATTACTCACATTACTCACATTACTCACATTACTCACATTACTCACATTACTCACATTACTCACATTACTCACATTACTTACTGCACCTCTAGTGGTGGTAAGGCATGCTGGTGTGGTATGCTGCAAGAGATGGAGGATGACGTTACTCACATTACTCACGTTACTCACGTTACTCACATTACTCACATTACTTACACCGCCTTTTGTGGCGTGAAGGTATGCAGGCAGGAAGCATGCTGCAAGGGAGGGGGAATGGCTTTACTCATATTACTCACATTAATCACGCTACACGCATTACTCACATCACTCATTCCATCAAATCACTGCACCATAGTAACCCGACAGTCAGCACCATGACCCCACAGTAACTCCCACCGTAACCCAACAGTCAGTACCATGGTAACCCCACAATAATTACCACTGTAATCCCATGGTAAGTACCATAGTAACCCCACAGTAAGTACCATGGTAACTGGAGTCAAAACCATTGTAGCCTAAGAGTCAGTACCATGGTAACCCCACAATAATTACCATGGTAATCCCATGGTAAGTACCATAGTAACCCCACAGTAAGTACCATGGTAACTGGAGTCAAAACCATTGTAGCCCAACAGTCAGTACCATGGTAACCCCACAATAATTACCATGGTAATCCCATGGTAAGTACCATAGTAACCCCACAGTAAGTACCATGGTAACTGGAGTCAAAACCATTGTAGCCCAACAGTCAGTACCATGGTAACCCCATAGTAAGTACCATGGTAACCCAGCAGTAAGTACCATTGTAGCCACACAGTAAGTACCATGGTACCGCACTGCCCAGTGTCTAATATTAATAACACCACAGCCTTGTGCTACCAGGTACAGACAAAATATAGCCGTTAGAAACGTAATATCTGAATACATGAACGATAATATTTGTGTGGAGGCACTCGGAGCTGGGGCTGAGGGCCCCAGTGCACTTCACCAACACCTCACCTCACCACACATCCTAACACTTCACCACTCCACAATGCACCACACCTCACCACACCTCCTAACATCTCACCACTCCACAATGCACCACACCTCACCACACATCCTAACATCTCACCACTCCACAATGCACAACACCTCACCACACCTCCTAACACCTCACCACTCATCCTAACATCTCACCATACATCCTAACATCTCACCACTCCACAATGCACCACACCTCACCACACATCCTAACACCTCACCACTTCACAACGCACCACACCTCACCACACCTCCTAACACCTCACCACTCCACAACGCACCACACCTCACCACACATCCTAACACCTCACCACAGTACACCTCCCAACACCTTACCACACTTCACCACTCCACAACGCACCACACCATACCGCATGACACCTCCCAACATATTTCCACACCACACCACATCTCACCACTCCACACCTCACCTCACCTTATCAAACCACATCACACCTCACGACTCCACACCTCACCACTCCACAACACACCACACCTCACCACAGCACACCTCCCAACACCTCCCAACACCTCACCACAACACACCACAACACACCTCAACACACCTCACCACCCAACACCTCACCACAACACACCTCACCACCAACACCTCACCACACCTCACCACCCAACACCACACCACACTTCAACACACCTCACCACCCAACACCTCACCACACCTCATCCAGCCTGACAGGTCTAACTCTAAATGCGGTCCGAGCGGTGGATTACTAGTGAGACGGGCCCTGTGAAAACACGGTTACACCGCGCTGTGTGTACGGGGGGCAACCTACCCGGACCCCCCCCCCCCTCCCCCAGCCCGGTCCCACCCAGCCCGGTCCCACCAAGCCCCTGTCCCACCCTACCAGGTCCACCATATGTGGGGTGCTGTATGTGTGTGTGTGTGTGTGTGTGTGTGTGTGTGTGTGTGAGAGGGGGGGGTTATATGTGGAGTGCTGTATGTGTGTGTGTGGGGGGGGGGGGTATATGGTCTGCCTGGGTGGGCTGCGTGGAGGTGGGCTCTGTAATGGTGTGGTGGTGTTGTCGTACTGTGGTGGTGGTGTGGTGGTGTGGTGAGGTGGTGGTGGTGATGTGGTGAGGTAGTGGTGGTGTGGTGGTGGTGTGGTGGTGGTGGTGTGGTGATGTGGTGGTGGTGTGGTGGTGTTGGTGGTGTGGTGATGTGGTGTTGGTGGTGTGGTGATGTGGTGATGTGGTGGTGGTGTGGTGGTGTGGTGATGTTGTGGGTTGGTGGTGTGGTGGTGGTGGTGTGGTGCTGGTGGTGTGCTGGTGTGCTGGTGTGGTGACGTGGTGGTGGTGATGTGGTGATGGTGTGGTGATGTGGTGGTGGTGGTGTGGTGGTGTGGTGGTGTGGTGGTGTGGTGGTGGTGATGTGGTGAGGTGGTGGTGTGGTGATTGTGGTGTAGGGAGGTGTGGTGGAGGGGTGCGGGTGGTCGGAGGGTGGACGCTGAGTTCAGTCGTGGGAAAACCTGCCCATCAAAGCGCGTTCGGTTGCTTTGTTTTTCTGGCGGCGAACGCTGGGTTTTGTAGCACTAATGCCCCTGTCACATACACGTAATGCACCTGTCACATACACGTAGTGCCCCTGTCACATACACGTAATGCACCTGTCACATACACGTTATGCCCCTGTCACATACACGTAATGCCCTGGTCACATACACGTTATGCCCCTGTTACATACATGTAATGCCCCTGTCACATACACGTAATGCACCTGTCACATACACGTAATGCCCCTGTCACATACACGTAATGCACTTGTCACATACATGTTATGCCCCTGTCACATACACGTAATGTCCTGGTCACATACACGTTATGCCCCTGTCACATACACGTAATGCACCTGTCAAATACACGTAATGCACCTGTCACATACACGTAATGCCCCTGTCACATACACGTAATGCCCCTGTCACATACACCTAATGCACCTGTCACATACACGTTATGCCCCTGGCACATACACGTAATGCACCTGTCACATACACATTATGCCCCTGTCACATACACATTATGCCCCTGTCACATACACATTATGGCCCTGTCACATACACGTAATGCTCTGGTCACATACACATTATGCCCCTGTCACATACACATTGTGGCCCTGTCACATACAGGTAATGCCCCGGTCACATACACGTTATGCCCCTGTCACATACACGTAATGCTCCTGTCACATACACGTAATGCACCTGTCACATACATGTTATGCCCCTGTCACATACATGTAATGCCATGGTCACATACACGTTATGCCCCTGTCACATACACATTATGGCCCTGTCACATACACATAATGCCCCTGTCACATACATGTTATGCCCCTGGCACATACACGTAATGCCCCGGTCACATACACATTATGCCCCTGGCACATACATGTTATGGCCCTGTCACATACACATAATGCCCCTGTCACATACATGTAATGCCCCTGTCACATACACATTATGCCCCTGTCACATACACATTGTGGCCCTGTCACATACACGTAATGCCCCTGTCACATACACATTATGCCCCTGTCACATACACGTTATGCCCCGGTCACATACATGTTATGCCCCTGTCACATACACGTTATGGCCCTGTCACCTACACGTACTGCTCCTGTCACATACATGTAATGCCCCTGTCACATACACATTATGCCCCTGTCACATACACATTATGGCCCTGTCACATACACGTAATGCCCCTGTCGCATACACGTAATGCCCCTGTCACATACACGTTATGCCCCTGTCACATACACATTATGCCCCTGTCACATACACATTATGGCCCTGTCACATGCACGTTAGTGGACATAGTTGAACGTAGGTGAACATAGTGGAGGCTAACGTGGGTCAAATGTGGTGTAAGTACGTTAAACTATGTTGAAATACATTAAGGTATGGTAGGTTTTGGTATGGTTAAATATGTTACAGTACGGATAAATACATTATGGTACGGTTGGCGGTACGTTCAACTACATCTATGTTCAACTACGTTAGCCTCCACTATGTTCACCTACATCCACTAACGGCTATGTGACCAGGGCTTCGTCCAAATACACTGGAGTATGCTAGAGAATGCTAGAGCACGCTAGAATATGCTAGAGTGTGCTAGATTATGCTAGAATACATTAGCATCATGGATGCAAATTCAGCCTCTAATGTAGCGCTCTTTTGAACATGTCCAAAAATTAAATGGGACATAGCAGCTCATCCACGTTATTACAAAGTTAACATCACGGACAAGTACGGATGCCGGTACATTCAACTATGTTAGCCTCCACCACGTTCAACTACGTCCACTAACGTTTATGTCACTAGGGCATATCAATCCCTAGGGACGGAGAGAGAAAGGAGGTGCGAGAACACGCGTCTTCCTCGGCATGTCCCGGAAGTGGTAATAGGGGGTGGGGGGAGGTAGAATCGATGCTTTACTACAAACTGCCTTCTCCGTTCTCGGTGACACTTTACCTACATCCAACTCGGCAGTCAGCGACTTGGCTCCCACTGCAGTATATACAGTGAGTGATACACTGCCTGTACTGCCTGCACTGCCTGCACTGCCTTCACTGCCGGCACTGCATACACTGCCTGCACTGCCTTCACTGCCTGCACTGGCTGCACTGCATACACTGCCTGCATTGCCTGCATTGCATACATTGCATACACTGCCTGGACTGCCTGCACTGCCTGCACTGCCTGCATTGCATACACTGCATACACTGCCTGCATTGCCTGTATTGCACACACTGCCTGCACTGGCTGCACTGGCTGCACTGCATACACTGCATACACTGCCTGCATTGCCTGCATTGCATACACTGCATACACTGCCTGCACTGCCTGCACTGCCTGCACTGGCTGCACTGCCTGCACTGCATACACTGCCTGCATTGCCTGCATTGCATACATTGCATACACTGCCTTCACTGGCTGCACTGCCTGCACTGGCTGCACTGCATACGCTGCATACACTGCCTGCATTGCCTGCATTGCATACATTGCATACACTGCCTGGACTGCCTGCACTGCCTGCACTGCCTGCATTGCATACACTGCATACACTGCCTGCATTGCCTGTATTGCACACACTGCCTGCACTGGCTGCACTGGCTGCACTGCATACACTGCATACACTGCCTGCATTGCCTGCATTGCATACACTGCATACACTGCCTGCACTGCCTGCACTGCCTGCACTGCCTGCACTGCCTGCACTGGCTGCACTGCCTGCACTGCCTGCACTGCATACACTGCATACACTGCCTACACTGCCTGCACTGCCTGCACTGCCTTCACTGGCTGCACTGCCTGCACTGCCTGCACTGCATACACTGCATACACTGCCTGCACTGCCTGCACTGCCTGCACTGCCTGCTGCACTGCCTGCTGCACTGCCTGCTGCACTGCCTGCTGCACTGCCTGCACTGGCTGCACTGCCTGCTGCACTGCCTGCACTGCATACACTGCATACACTGCCTGCACTGCCTGCACTGCCTGCACTGCCTGCTGCACTGCCTGCTGCACTGCCTGCACTGCCTGCTGCACTGCCTGCTGCACTGCCTGCTGCACTGCCTGCTGCACTGCCTGCTGCACTGCCTGCTGCACTGCCTGCTGCACTGCCTGCTGCACTGCCTGCTGCACTGCCTGCTGCACTGCCTGCTGCACTGCCTGCTGCACTGCCTGCTGCACTGCCTGCTGCACTGCCTGCTGCACTGCCTGCTGCACTGCCTCCCACCATGGGCCGCTGTCGGCAGCGCCAAAACGCAGCCAGTCACTTCCGGGCGCGGTGACCCTCACTTCCGGCGTGCGGGGTGCGCGTGCAGCTCGACCCTTACTTCCGGGCAGCAAGTGCAAGTGGCACTTGTCGGCTGGGTTCCCGTTAGAACTTCGACACTGCCGACTCGCCGCACGGCGCGAGTACAAACAAATGTCGGTGTCCCTGTCGCACTCGCGCACTGTTATCGGGCAAACAAGCTGTGTTGTGCTAACTGCTGCTGTCGGTGCAGATTTCACGCAATCCAAACCCATCCAGAACCGCGCAGGTTTATCAGCGTCAGTTCCACACGGTGCACTTCGCCTGCGCAGCGCTTGTCTAGCTACACAGAGCCGTGTTATTAAACAAACACCCGCGAGGCAGGAGGCGGGAGGCGGGAGGCGGGAGGCGGCGGTAGGGAGGCGAGAGGCGGGATGCGGGGAGGCGGGAGGCGGATGGCTGGGGGGGGGAGGAGGAGAGGCGGGGCGGGAGGAGGGAGGCGGGAGGAGGGAGGCGGGGAGGCGCGAGACAGGGAGGCAGGGAGGCGGGAGGCGGGGAGGCGGGGAGGCGGGGAGGCGGGGAGGCGGGAGGCGGGGAGGCGGGGAGGTGGGGAGGTGGGAGGTGGGATGCCTGGAGTGGGTGTAAACGAGGCTGCTAACCGGAAGCGAGTGTAAACGAGGCTGTTCACCGGAACTTGGTATAAACGAGGCTGTTCACCAGAAGTGAGTGTAAACGAGGCTGTTCCCCGGAAGTGGGTGTAAACGAGGCCGAGTGGTGTTTGTGTTCAGAGTGCGGCGTGACGGAACGCTGGGTAAGAGCGCGCAACCCAACCACCCAACAGGGGGCGCCTTGATCACGGGCGGCGGGCAGCGGGCGCCGGGCGGCGGGCGGCGGGCGGCGGGCGGCGGGCGGAGGGCGGCGGGCGGCGGGCGGCGGGCGGAGGGCGGTGGGAGGCGGGCGGGGGGCGGAGGGCGGTATGGCCCGGCCCTTCTTGTGTTCGGCCGCACACATCTCGCCCCGGCTTGTGTTCGCCCGCACGCCGCAAACACAAACAAGCGGCAGATGCTAGAAATGCATCGCTTGCATGAAATGGTGCGCAAACAAACACCGGGTCCACCCTACCCGCCGCCAGGTGACGCCCCCGGCCGCCCACAGCCGCCCCCTGCCACCCCCTGCTGCCCCCCGCCGCCCCCGGCCGCCCGCCTCCAGGTCCGGTCGGCGGCCCGGGGCGTCACGTGGTTCTTTGTGCGGGTCTGCGTGCTATCACTCAGTATCTGTGTATCACAGGCGGAGAACCAGGGAACAGCCCCCTTCTAACTTCTACATTCCATGTACCTTCCTTATACCTTCCTTGTACCTTCCTTGTACCTTCCTTGTACCTTCCTTGTACCTTCCTTGTACCTTCCTTGTACCTTCCTTGTACCTTCCTTGTACCTTCCTTGTACCTTCCTTGTTCCTTCCTTGTACCTTCCTTGTACCTTCCTTGTACCTTCCTTGTTCCTTCCTTGTACCTTCCGTGTACCTTCCTTGTACCTCCCTTGTACCTTCCTTGTACCATCCTTGTACCTTCCTTGTACCTTCCTTGTACCTTCCTTTTACCTTCCTTGTACCTTCATTGTTCCTTCCTTGTACCTTCCTTGTACCTTCCTTGTACCTTCCTTGTACCTTCCTTGTACCTTCCTTGTACCTTCCTTGTACCTTCCTTGTACCTTCCTTGTACCTTCCTTGTACCTTCCTTGTACCTTCCTTGTACCTTTCTTGTACCTTCCTTGTACCTTCCTCGTACCTTCCTTGTACCTTCCTTGTACCTTCCTTGCCACAACGAGTTGAGCGTCTGCTTTCCGTTTTGACGAATCCTGCCTGAGTCAAATGAGCAAATGAGCCTTAGATGTTGCTAGGACGTAAAACAACAACAAACATACAAACGTGGCCAGGCGGCTGGCTTTACTATGATAGAGCAACGAGCAGTGGAATGAGGAAGACCAGGGGCCGTATGCATGACGAGTAAGTTATCGCCCCCGAGGGTAAGGACCGAGTTCGGGGTAGCTATCGCCGAGGGTAGGATATGGGTCACGGGGTATGCATGAAGCCAAATCGGCGAGGAGGTAAGTACCCTAGCAGTTATTTATAGATTTGGGAAATCCCTCTGCGTTTGTAGCCATATATTAGGCTCAAATATATTAAATGCGATCATATTTAACAGAATTACATACCCAATAAGTGAAATTTGATCAATTTAACCCTAAATTCGAAACGTTATTAAGGCTACCGCCGCATTGGCGGCGATATTAATAGTTATATTTTCGAATCGATGAACGTACAGTAAACAAACCGCTGCCAGTACTGGCCCTGTCACACTACGACGTTTCTCACCGGCGACCCGTCAGTGTTGAAAATAAAATTAAAGCGTCGAGTCTCTGTCTCTGTCTGTGTCTGTGTCTTTGTCTGTGTGTCTGTGTCTCTGTCTGTGTCTGTGTCTCTGTGTCTGTGTCTCTGTGTCTGTCTCTGTATGTGTCTCTGTATGTGTCTCTGTCTGTGTCTCTGTCTGTGTCTCTGTCTGTGTCTCTGTCTGTGTCTCTGTCTGTGTCTCTGTCTGTGTTTCTGTCTGTGTCTCTCTCTGTGTATCTGTGTCTGTCTCTGTATGTCTCTCTGTATGTGTTTCTGTCTGTGTCTCTGTTTGTGTCTCTGTCTGTGTATCTGTGTCTGTCTCTGTCTGTGTCTCTGTGTCTCTGTTTGTGTCTCTGTCTGTGTCTCTGTCTGTGTCTCTGTGTCTGTCTCTGTATGTGTCTCTGTCTGTGTCTCTGTGTCTCTGTATGTGTCTCTGTCTGTATCTGCGTCTGTCTCTGTATGTGTCTCTGTCTGTGTCTGTGTCTGTGTCTGTGTCTCTGTCTCCGTGTCTGTGTCTCTATCTGTGTCTCTGTGTCTGTCTCTGTATGTGTATCTGTCTGTGTCTCTGTCCATGTCTCTGTCTGTGTCTCTGTCTGTGTCTCTGTCTGTGTCTCCGTCTGTCTGTGTCTGTGCCTCTGTCTCTCTCTCTCTGAGACACACAGACACACACACACAGACACACACAGACACATAGACACACACAGATACACAGAGACATGCACACATACACAGAGACACACACACAGACACAGACAGAGACACATACAGAGACACACACAGACAGAGACACACACAGAGACACAGAGACACAGACAGAGACACAGAGACAGACAGACACGTTTCGCCAAAAAAGGACACACGTCGCCGCGCGTTGGAGAGAAACGTTGTAGTGTGACAGGGGTATATGGAACGCAACGTTGAGGCGGAAGCGGCGATTTGTTTACTTTACATTCGTCGATTCGACACTATTAATATCGCCGCCAATGCGGTGGTAGCCTTAATAACGTTTTGAATTTAGGGTTAAATTGATAAAATTTCACTTATTGCGTATGTAATTCTGTTAAATATGATCGCATTCAATAGATTTGGCCCGAGTCAGTCCCTACCCCCGGCCTTATACCTGCTACTGGGTAGGGGTAGCTTACCCGACTTTTACCCCCCCCCCGGGGTAGCCTTACGCCGGACACATGCATAGCAACTTTTCGCCGCTACCCCGGAAATCCCCACTACCCGGAGAGGTAGAGCGCTACCAGAGCGTCATGCATACGACCCCATTTGACCCCATTTGTCCGTGATTTAAATTTCTCCTGTTTAAAGTTGCACAGTCCGATGGTTTTGAATTTCTCTATTTTTTCTGAGATAAATATATTAGATCGATCACTAGTGTCTACTTTACATTAGTTTAAAGTTACTTTTATTTTAAATGGTAATCTTTTGAGATATTTTGAGTGCAAACATGGAAAATTAGTTTTGGCAAGCTTGCCAAAACTCTCACACCATAGACTTCTGCAGTAAAAGGTTCTGTTAAATTGACTCAGTATTGCCTTCTACCCAGAAACAAATGCTTAATAAGTGCATCAGTATCTAAGTTAGATATGTAAAATCAAATCTACATAATTGGTTTGGTTTTGAAAATTTGATATTTCATCGGACTCTGCATTTGTTGCTACAATTAAGGGAATACGAGTCAGTTTAGTAGAACTTGTTATTGCTAAAACCTATGGTGTCAGAGTTTTGGCATGTTTGGCAAAATTAATTTGACATGTTTGCACCTCAAATATGTCAAAACTTGGCCATTTAGAATATACAGTATTTGAAGCTAAAGGAAGGTAAATTATAACAATCAGTTTAATATATTTATCTCAGAAAAATTACAGAAACTCAAAACCATTTGACTGTGCAACGTATTTTATGGTGTCAAAGTGTTGACGTGCATGCCAAAACCTATTGAGCATTTTTACACTTCCAAAGTTCCAACCTCGAAAGTTAGCCATTTTAAACTTTAAGTTGCATACTCCGATGGTTTTGAGTTTCGGCCATTTTTCTTAGATAAATATATTATTGATTGTTATAATCTACTGTATGTTTGTTTGCGGTAACTTTCTTTTAAATGCCTAACATTTGTAGATATTTGAAGCGCAAACAGTCAAAATTAGTTTTGGCAAGCATGCCCAAACTCTGACACCATAGGCTAAGGCAGTAAAAGGTTCTATTCAATTGACTCAGTATTGCCTTCTCTAAATCACATATGTACAATCGAATCGAGGCGAGTGTTTGATTTTGACAAGTTTATGCTTCATCGGACACAGTTTTAACTAAAAGTCACTTCAAAGTAAGGTCAAATAGATTATACCGATCAGCCTACTATTTGTAATAAGTAATATATTTATCTTTTTAAAACTTCTGTTGAAGACGAAACTAAAAAACCCTCGCATTATGCAGCTTTAATAGCGCTGTCAAGCACGCCTAAGCGCGCGTGGAAAACCTGCTTTATCAATTACAGGGCAAAGGTCAAATCCTAAACTGCGCGCGGAACTGACGACCGGAAGTGCTTGAAGCGGGGGTCACGTGTCACAGCCCACGTGACCGGCTGGCGCGTAACCGCCACCAGGGGGCGCGTCGAACGGCGGGCGGAAAAGGCGTCTTTTAAAGCGGCATGATCAGCAGATTATGAGCTTCTGTGGCATTTTAAAAATAAAGGTTAGGTTGATTGTTATAATCTCTACCTTACTTTAGATTGAAGTAATTTTCTTTAAAGTTACTAACATTAGATATTTGAAATGTAAACATTCCAAATTAATTTTGCCATGCTTTTCAAAATTCTGACCCCATAGTCTTCAGAAGTAACAGGTCCGTCCTGATATGACCTTAGATGTTGCTAGTACGTAATACAACAACAAACAGCGCAACAGGTTCTTTTAAACTGACCTGGTATCCTTTGTGTTAAAGTTGCATAGTCCGATGGTTTTTGAGTTTCTGTCATTTTCTGAGATAAACATATTCGGGTGATCGTTATAATCTACCCTACTTTCATTTGAAGTAACTTTTATTTTAAATCGCTAAATTTTGAGATATTTGAAGTGTAAACAAGCAAAATTAGTTTTGGCAAACTTGCCAAAACTCTGACACCATAGGTTTCTGCAGTAATAGGTTTTATTAAATTGCCTCAGTATTCCCTTCTATGTGGTGACAAATGTTTAACAAGTGCACCAGTATTTCAGTTAGATATGTAGAATCAAATTGAGATACTTGTTTTGATTTTGAAAATTTGATGCTTCATCGGACTCTGCAGCTTTAATGTTGGCGTGTGGAGTGAAATGATGGACATGGAAGGCTTTGTTTGTCTCCTTCAATGAGTTGAATGTCCGTCTCCCGTTTTGGTAGATCGTGGGATTCGAACCCTGGTCGAGTCAAACCAATGACTTAAAAATGTATACTTATCACTTCCAAGCCAGGCGCTCGGCATTATTAGGATAGGGCAAGGACTGGTTGGTTCAGTGTCAGGATAACGTGACTGAGTGGGATATCAGGTCATGGTGCTGGCGGCCGGGAGGAGAGACCGGGAAGCCGACTCAAGGGTCGGGTTACTGATGAGGCCGGGTCGGCCCGACGAGTAGTGTGATGTTTCGCCGTGGTGTGGCGCATCTGTTTGCGCCTGGCGTCAACACGTCCTTGTCGGGTGTGTGTGTGTGTGTGTGTGTGTGTGTGTGTGTGTGTGCGTGTGCGGTGTGTGTGAGGGGGGTGTAAGGCAGACCAAGTGGCGGTGATAAGAGAGGGTCTGGTCCGCCATAAATCACCCGCGCTAAGACGCGCCACGGCCCGACCCGAAACTCGACCCGCAAATGACGTGGGCGCGAGACCCGACGAGGCCGAGGTGTGAGCACGGTGATGAGCCTGAGTGTGTGAGCACGCCGATGAGGCTGAGTGTGTGAGCCCGGTGACAAGGCTGAGTGTGTGAGCACGGTGATGAGGCTGAGTGTGTGAGCACGGTGACAAGGCTGAGTGTGTGAGCACGGTGATGAGGCTGAGTGTGTGCGCATGCCAACGAGGCTGAGTGTGTGCGCATGCCAACGAGGCTGAGTGTGTGAGCACTGTGATGAGGCTGAGTGTGTGAGCATGGTGATGAGGCTGAGTGTGTGAGCATGGTGATGAGGCTGAGTGTGTGAGCACGCCGATGAGGCTGAGTGTGTGAGCACGGTGACAAGGCTGAGTGTGTGAGCATGGTGATGAGACTGAGTGTGTGAGCATGGTGATGAGGCTGAGTGTGTGAGCACGCCGATGGGGCTGAGTGTGTGAGCACGGTGACAAGGCTGAGTGTGTGAGCATGGTGATGAGACTGAGTGTGTGAGCATGGTGATGAGCCTGAGTGTGTGAGCACAGTGACAAGGCTGAGTGTGTGAGCACGGTGATGAGGCAGAGTGTGTGAGCATGCCGACGAGGCTGAGTGTGTGAGCATGGTGATGAGGCTGAGTGTGTGAGCACGGTAATGAGGCTGAGTGTGTGAGCATGCCGACGAGGCTGAGTGTGTGAGCACGGTGATGAGGCTGAGTGTGTGAGCACGGTGATGAGGCTGAGTGTGTGAGCACGGTGACGAGGCTGAGTGTGTGAGCACACTGATGAGGCTAAGTGTGTGAGCATGCCAATGAGGCTGAGTGTTTGAGCACACCAATGAGGCTGAGTGTGTGAGCACGGTGACGAGGCTGAGTGTGTGAGCATGCTGGCGAGGCTGAGTGTGTGAGCACGGTGACGAGGCTGAGTATGTGAGCACGCCGACGAAGCTGAGTGTGTGAGCATGCCGATGAGGCTAAGTGTGTGAGCACGCCGAGAAAGTTTTGATTTAATTTATGTAGTATAATATTCGATCATATGAGGCCTTACATGAAGCTCATACAACAATTGAAACATTTCACACCAATAATACATTGTCGCCGATGACGGACCTGGTGTTCCTGTCACACATGTTCAGGCCAGGGCGTTATTCGTATACATGTTAAGGGAAGGGCATCATTCTTATACATGTTCAGGGCAGGGCATCATTCTAACAGTGTTCAGGGCAGGGCACCATTCTTATACATGTGAAGTGTTTAGGTGCAAAACCCCATAAACACCAGCCCACAAATGTAATTGAAATAACAGATGTGTATCTGATGGTAATTCTAATTCTCACTAATTCCACGTTTCTTGTGATGAAATGGTTATGGAGCAAGGAACAAACAAATATTAATGGAAAAATTAAACTTTCCATGGTTTGACTCCAATGTTTATCTCAATATTTGGGTCGGTGTTTATGGGGTTTTACGCCTGAACTCTTCATGTTCAGGGCCGGTCATCATTCTCAGACATATTTTGGGCGAGCAACATTCTTATACATGTTCACGGTAGGTCAGCATTCTCAGCAGAGTTCATCATTCAGAACATGTTCGGAACTGGTCGCATTTCCTACACAGGTTCAGGGTGGTTGTCTTCATTATACAGGTTCAGGGGTGGTTGTCTTCATTATACAGGTTCAGGGCCGCCAATTTGTTTGCACCCATTTTCAGGACAGCTTTGTGGTCCGTGGCTCAGTGAGCATCTCAGTGAGCAGCTCAGAGAGCAGCTCAGTGAGCAGCTCAGTGAGCAGCTCAGTGAGCAGCTCAGTGAGCAGCTCAGTGAGCAGCTCAGTGAATAACCGTCAGAACACCTTGCTCTCCCTGAACGCCTCCTGTCTATGTGTGTGTGTGTGGTGTGTGTGGAGTTGGGGTGGGGGTGGGGGTTCCAGCTCTCAACGCTCACAAAAGAAAAGCGCGCGTCCCGTTACGGGAGGCCGGGACGAGTCGGGGATCTGCTTACACGTCATTACAACACAAACGTCGGCACACACCACCCAGCCCGCCAGGGGGCGCGACGAGCAGCCTGTGAAGTTCGCCGCCAGGAGAGCCAGCAGGAGGTGAGCGAGTTACCATTGGGCGCCGCCAGGGTGTGGGGAAAGCCACCAGGGTGTGAGGTGAGCCACCAGGGTGTGAGGTGAGCCACCAGGGTGTGAGTTGAGCCACCAGGGTGTGAGGTGAGCCACCAGGGTGTGAGGTGAGCCACCAGGGTGTGAGGTGAGCCACCAGGGTGTGAGGTGAGCCACCAGGGTGTGAGGTGAGCCACCATTGTGTGAACTGAGCCACCAGGGTGTGAGGTGAGCCACCAGGGTGTGAGGTTAGCCACAAGGGTGTGAGGTGAGCCACCAAGGTTTGAGGTGAGCCACCAGGGGACGCCACCAGGGTGTGAGGTGAGACACCAGGGTTTGAGGTGAGCCACCAGGGGGCGCACCCAGGATGTGAGCTGACATCAGGAGGAAAGGCGCACAGGGAAAGGAGGGTGAGGATGGTGGAGAGTGTAGAGAGGTTGGAGAGGGTGGATGGAGAAGGTTCTCTAACCGCTCACATTCACAACGCGGGGCACCTGTTGTAGAGTGGCGCAGAGTAGGGTGGGTGGAGAGGTTGGAGAGGGTGGGTGGAGAAAGTTCTCTAACAGCTCACAACTCGGGGCACCTGTTGTAGAGTGGCGCAGAGTAGGGTGGGTGGAGAGGTTGGAGAGGGTGGGTGGAGAAAGTTCTCTCAGCTCACAACGCGGTGCACCTGTTGTAGAGTGGTGCGGAGTGGGGTGGGCATGACGAACACAAAAACACACAAACAACTGCGCGGTTTGCTTTCGGAGTCATTTAAATGTAAGGCGCACGACGAGCAGGATGCAGATACACAAATATGTCGGCACAAAGGATCATGTGACTGCAGATACATAAACATGTCTGCACAAAGGGTCATGTGACTGCAGATACACAAACATGTCAGTCCAAAGGGTCATGTGACTGCGGAGACTCAAACATGTTGGTACAAAGGGTCATGTGACTGCGGAGACTCAAACGTGTCGGTACAAAGGGTCATGTGACTGCGGAGACTCAAACGTGTCGGTACAAAGGGTCATGTGACTGCAGAAGACTTCAAACATGTCAGTACAAAGGGTCATGTCACAGCAGATACACAGACATGTCGGCACAAAGGGTCATGTGACTGTGGAGATTCAACCATGTCGGTACAAAGGATCATATGACTGCAGAGACTCAAACGTGTCGGCACAAATGGTCATGTGACTGCGGAGACTCAAACATATCGGTACAAAGGATCATGTGACTGCGGAGACTCAAACATGTTGGTACAAAAGGTCATGTGACTGCGGAGACTCAAACATGTCGGTACAAAGGGTCAAATTGACTGTTGAGACTCAAACATGTCAGTACAGAGGGTCACATTGACTGTGGAAACACAAACATGTCAGTACAGAGGGTCACATTGGCTGTGGAAACACAAACATGTCAGTAGGACAGGTCACGTAACGACAGAGGCACAACCATGTTGTACTAAAGGTCTTGTGACTGCATAGACACAAACATGTTGATACAAAAGGGTACAAAGAATCACATGACTGTGAAGACACAAACATGTCGGTACAAAAGGTCATGTGACTGCGGAGACACAAACAAGTCATACTAAAGGTCATGTGACTGCAGAGACACAAACATGTCATACAAAAGGTCATGTGACTGTGGAGACACAAACAAGTCATACAAAAGGTCATGTGACTGCAGAGGCACAAACATGCCATTCAAAAGGTCATGTGACTGTGGAGATACAAACATGTCATACAAAAGGTCATGTGACTGTGGAGATACAAACATGTCATACAAAAGGGCATGTGACTGCGGAGACACAAACATATCATACAAAAGGTCATGTGACTGTGGAGATACAAACATGTCATACAAAAGGTCATGTGACTGCGGAGAGACAAACATGTCATGCAAAAGGTCATGTGACTGCTGAGACACAAACATGTCATGCAAGAGGTCATGTGACTGCTGAGACACAAACATGTCGGTACAAAGGAATCGTGTGAAAATTAGCGAATCATCCACCGGCCTGCTGCTTGGTGAGTGTATGCCAGGGGGCAGGCTGTGGCAGGCTGTGGCAGGCTAGGGACAGGTGATGCAGTCTGCAGGCAGGTTACAGGCCGTGTGCATGACACGGATACTCCGGAAGTAAACACTGCGCACGCGCAGCGCGCAGAAAGCCGCACGAAGCGAAGAACAATAAACGCCGGCCGCGTCACGTGGCGCGGTCAGACCCCGCCAAGTGTGCACGTGCGCACCGACCAGATGGGGGCGGGGGGGAGGGGGAGGGCGGAGGGAAGGGCCTGGGGGGGGGGGGGGGCGGCGGGCGGCCACGGGGCACGGGCGGAGGGTGGGAGGGGGAGGGGGGAAGGGGGAAGCGGAGGAGGGGAAGAGGAAGGGAGGGGCGACGGGCGGGGGAGGGTACGGGGACGGGGGGAGAGGGGGGGCGGCGGGAGGGGCAGCGGGATGGGCAGAGGGAAGGGGTGGGGCGGGGAGGGGGTAGGGGCGGAGGGAATGGCGGGGGACGGGCAGAGGGAGGGGCTGGGGAGGGGCAGGGGCGGAGGGAAGGGCGGGAGGATGGGGGAGGGGGGAGCGGGAGGGGCAGCGGGACGGCCAGAGGGAGGGGAGGGCAGGGGGGACGGGGCGGAGGGAAGGGTGGGGGGGGGGGCAGAGGGCCCATTGGTGTCTGCGTGTGAGGACCGTGTGGGTTCAGTCTGTGTGTGGAGGATGTGGATCTGTGTGTCTGTGTGTGTCTTTGTAATGTGTGTCTTTGTGTTTCGCCGTCTGTAGGAGTGATTTCTATGTTTGTGTGTGTCTATAGCCCTGTTCACACGTACAGCCTTAGGCCGACTTAGATGAGGCAAACTAGATGAGTCGAACTAGCGACGCATTCACACATACAGAGTTTTCAAAGTGTGTCGCGTTCAGACACGCGCGTTAAACCGGCTCAGATCGATGTTTTTTGTTGTTGTTTTATGTCCTAGCAACATCTAAGGTCATATCAGGAAACACATATATGAAAAAAAGGGACGGTGCAAACATGTAGGATGGTCCAAACATGCGCTCTAACCACTATGAAAGCAATCTCCATCCATGTTAGGAAGCAGTCTCCATCCATGTGCTTAAGCCACCTCAACTAATCTAGTTGCATTCACACGTGCCACTTAGGCCGACTCAAGCTAGTTCGCTTCATTTAAAATACCTCGCGAGGCGGTTTACTTGAGGCGAACTAGATGAGTCGACTCAGCCCTAAGTCACCTCATCTGTACCCATGTGTAAGCTTATGTCTATGTATGCGTGTACATATATGTGTGTATGACGATGAGTGTGTGTGAGCCTATGTCTGAGAGTGACTCTGAGTCTGAGTGTGTATTTGCACACATAATTTAATGCTTTTGTGTTTGAGTGTTGGGTATGTGTTTAATGTTTGTGTCTGTGAATGTGTGTCTGACTGTGAATGTGTTCAAGTTTGGCTGTGAGTTTGGCTGTGAGTTTGGCTGTGAGTTTGGCTGTTAGTTTGGCTATGAGTTTGGCTGTGAGTTTGGCTGTGAGTGTGGCTGTGAGTTAGGTGTGAGTTTGGCTGTGAGTGTGGCTGTGAGTGTGGCTGTGAGTTTAGCTGTGAGTTTGGCTGTGAGTTTGGTGTTAGTTTGGCTGTGAGTTTGGTTATGAGTGTGGCTGCGAGTTTGGCTGTGAGTTTGGCTGTGAGTTTGGCTGTGAGATTGGCTGTGCTTTTGGCTGTGATTTGGCTGTGTTGTGGCTGTGAGTTTGGCTGTGAGTTTGGCTGCGAGTTTGGCTGTGAGTGTGGCTGTGAGTTTGGCTGTGAGTTTGGCTGCGAGTTTGGCTGTGAGTTTTGCTGTGAGTTTTGCTGTGAGTTTTGCTGTGAGTTTGGTTGTGAGTTTGGCTATGAGTTTGGCTGTGAGTTTGCCTATGAGTTTGGTGTGAGTTTTGCTGTGAGTTTTGCTGTGAGTTTTGCTGTGAGTGTGGCTGTGAGTGTGGCTGTGAGTTTGGCTGTGAGTTTGACTGTGAGTTTGGCTGTGACTTTGGCTATGAGTGTGGCTATGAGTGTGGCTGTGAGTTTGGATGTGAGTGTGCCTCATTGTGAGTGTGCCTCATTGTGAGTGTGCCTCATTGTGAGTGTGCCTCATTGTGAGTAGGTCTGTTTTTATTTGGGTGTGTCTCAGTGTTCTATATGTATCTGAATGTGTGTACGTGTCTATGTCTATGTACCTATATGTTTATGTGCCTATCTGTCTATGTGTCTGTGTGACTGTGTGTCTTCATGTATATGTGACTATGTATCAATGTATCTGTGTGTCAATGTGTTTATGTGTTCTATGTGTCTTTGTGTCTGTGTCTATGTGTCTTCGTGCCAATGTGTCTATGTCATTATGTGTCCATGTATCCATGTGTCCATGTGTCCATGTGTGTATGCGTCTGTGTCTATGTATCTATGTCATTATGTGTCCATGTGTCCATGTGTCCATGTGCCCATGTGTCCATGTATTTATGTAAGCATGATTAAGCAACATTTATTTTTATATAAGGGTGATCCGTCACAAGATGGATTAATTGATTATTTTTAATTTCATGCCTGTCACAGCAAGGGCCATATTCACTCTGATCACTCACAAGAAGGATAGGGGAACAGGTCAATTTTTGTCAAAGATACTAGACTATATCATTAAGAAAAGACAGTACAACTATCTGTATCATTATCCTACATGATGCTGAAGTGAATACAGGCCAGGGGACCAGGCTACCGTTTTCAGTGCATGTGTGGTCAGAATTATGAACTGGACTATTGCAAAGATGTTATCATAAGGATTAATCCATCTTGATCCTCCTTGAATCCATTTTATCCCCCCAGATCTGGTAGAAGTTCAAAATAAAACACATAGCTACCATGCTTGTGGTGATACATGCTACAAAGCATGGGGGGGGTTGCGATTTCCAGGGGGTTTGTGATTTCCTAGTGAATCGCAAATCCTGGGGTGTGCGATGTCCAGGGGTTTGCGATTTTCTGCTACAACGGCGCATGCGCACAATGTGTGGGGTCTACCCTCCTCTGTCGGCGACGACACATGTAACAGACAACAGCGGGCGGCGGCTGCGCAGATGGCCCCCATTAATGTCATGTCTGCGCCTGTGCGGGCGACAGTGGCTCCACCTGTAGGGGGCGGTAAGTCCCAACATGGCGGCGGGGGAGGGCTCACCTGGCACAACACGGCGATAAGGCGAGCCGGCGCGGGACTCACCAACACATCGCCGAGAGCGGGACTCACCAACACATCGCCGAGAGCGGGACTCACCAACACATCGCCAAGAGCGGCACTCACCAACACATCGCCAAGAGCGGGACTCACCAACACATCGCCGAGAGAGGCACTCACCAACACATCGCTGAGAGCAGGACTCACCAACACATTGCCAAGAGCGGGACTCACCAACACATCGCTGAGAGCAGGACTCACCAACACATCGCTGGGTGCAGGACTCACCAACACATCGCCAAGAGCGGGACTCACCAACACATCGCTGAGAGCGGGACTCACCAACACATCCCCGGGAGCGGTACTCACCAAAACATCACCAAGAGCAGCAATCACCAACACATCGCCAAGAGCGGGACTCACCAACACATCCCCGGGAGCGGCACTCACCAAAACATCACCAAGAGCAGCAATCACCAACACATCACCAAGAGCGGGACTCACCAACACATCGCCGAGAGCGGGACTCACCAACACATCCCCGGGAGCGGGACTCACCAACACATCCCCGGGAGCGGGACTCACCAACACATCGCCAAGAGTGGGACTCACCAACACATCGCCAGGACGGGACTCACCAACACACGTCACTAGCGCGTCACTAGCGCGTCACTAGCCGCTTGGGCTGTCCGTGTTTGTGAACTGAACATGGACAGTTCACAAACTGTCATGCCGTGCTCGTGTTTAGTTGGTGAACTTTTGGTAAAGGGTGGTGTTCAGTTGTTGAACTGTTGCTGCAGCATGCCCTGTCCATGTTCAGTTGGTGAACTCTTGGTGGGGCATGCCCTGCTTGTGTTCAGTTGGTGAACTGTTGGTGCAGTGCACCCTTCTGTGTTCAGTTGGTGAAGTGTTTGTGTGGAGCAACCCTGTCCGTGTTCAGTTTGTGAACTGTTGGTGTGGTACGCCCTGTCTGTGTTCAGTTGGTGAACTGTTGGTGTGGCACACTGTTCCATGTTCAGTTGGTAAACTGTTGGTGCGGTGCACCTGTCCATGTTCAGTTGGTGAATTGTTGGTGTAGCGTGCCCTGTCTATGTTCAGTTGGTGAACTGTTGGTGCAGCATGCCCTGTCCGTGATCGGTTAGTGAACTGCTCGTGTGGTGCACCCTGTCCGTGTTCAGTAGGGGAACTGTTGGTGCAGTGCGCCCTGTCCATGTTCAGTTGGTGAATTGTTGGTGCAGTGCACCCTGTCCGTGTTCAGTTGGTGAACTATTGATATGGCACGCCCTGTCCGTGTTCAGTTATTGAACTGTTGGTGCAGCATGCCCTGTCTGTGGGTGAACTGTTGGTGTGGTGTGCCCTGTCCGTGTTCAGTCGGTGAACTGTTGGTCCGGCATACTTCGCTCATGTTCAGTTGAACTGTTGGTGTGGTGTGCCCTGTCCGCATTCAGTTAGTGAACTATTGGTGTGGAATGCCCTGCTTGTGTTCAGTTGGTGAACTGTTTGCACGGCATGCCCTATCTGTGTTCAGTGGGTGAACTGTTGGTACAGCACACCCTGTCCGTGTTCAGTTGGTGAACTGTTGGTGTGGCACTCCCTGTTCGTGTTCAGTTGGTGAACTGTTGGTGTAAAGTGTCCTGCTCGTGTTCAGTTGGTGAACTGTTTGTGCGGCATGCCCTGTCTGTGTTCAGTCGGTGAACTGTTGGTGCGGCTCATCCTGTGCGGAACGCTGAGTGCTACTCGGGCGTCTCGTCTTACATCTGGTCGGAGATCTCGGCGTCTCGTCCAATCGCACACGGCCCCGACACGGCCCGACACGGTCCGTGTAAGTAAGCAGTCCCTCGGGACCACTCAACCTATCGGCCCGACATGGTCTGTGTAAGTAAGCAGTCTCGAGGGACCACTCAGCCTTATTGGCTCAACATGGTCTGTTTAAGTAAGCAATCCCGACGGACCACTCAACCTTATCAGCCCGACATGGCTCCGACACGGCCCGACACGGGCTGTGTAAGTAAACAGTCCCTTGGGACCACTCAGCCTTATTGGCCCGACACTGCCCCGACACCGCCCCGACACCGCCCCGACACCGCCCCGACACCGCCCCGACACCGCCCCTCGGGCGGCGGGTTGGGCGCTGCCCGGCGGCTACTTAGCAGCCCGCCGCCCTCACGTCACCCAGCCCCGTGTGTGACGTATGTGTCACGTGATGTCGACGTCACGTCACGTGTCCGTCAACAGTTCCACGATGGATCGCGTACGTGTTACGTCGCACGCGATTTGTTATCGTCAAAGTGGCAGATAGGGGTGGTCCCCGACTTGTTGCAACATTTACTTTGCGCAGATCACCAATACCACTCAGATCACAGGCCACAGGCCAAGTGTAGAGTGCAGATTGCAGGCCACAGGCCAAGTGTAGAGTGCAGATCACCAATACTGCTCAGATCACAGGCCACAGGCCAAGTGTAGAGTGCAGATTGCAGGCCACAGGGCCAAGTGTAGAGTGCAGATTGCAGGCCCCAGGGCCAATTGTAGAGTGCAGATCACCAATACCGCTTAGATCACAGGCCACAGGCCAAGTGTAGAGTGCAGATCACCAATACCACTTAGATCACAGGCCACAGGCCAAGTGTAGAGTGCAGATTGCAGGCCACAGGGCCAAGTGTAGAGTGAAGATGGAAGGCCACAGACCAAGTGTACAGTGCAGATTGCATGCCCCAGGGCCAAGTGTAGAGTGTAGATCACCAATACTACTCAGATCACAGGGCACAGGCCAAGTGTAGAATGCAGATCACCAATACCACTTAGATCACAGGCCACAGGCCAAGTGTAGAGTGCAGATTGCAGGCCACAGGGCCAAGTGTAGAGTGAAGATGGAAGGCCACAGACCAAGTGTACAGTGCAGATTGCATGCCCCAGGGCCAAGTGTAGAGTGCAGATCACCAATACTACTCAGATCACAGGGCACAGGCCAAGTGTAGAATGCAGATCACCAATACCACTTAGATCACAGGCCACAGGCCAAGTGTAGAGTGCAGATTGCAGGCCACAGGGCCAAGTGTAGAGTGAAGATGGCAGGCCACAGGCCAAGTGTACAGTGCAGATTGCAGGCCCCAGGGCCAAGTGTAGAGTGCAGATCACCAATACTACTCAGATCACAGGGCACAGGCCAAGTGTAGAGTGCAGATTGCAAACCACAGGGTCAAGTGTAGAGTGCAGGTTGCAGACCACAGGGTCGCATGTAGAGTGCAGATTGCAGGCCACAGGGCAATGTGTAGAGTGCAGATTGCAGGCCACAGGGCAATGTGTAGAGTGCAGATCACCAATACCGCTCAGATCACAGGCCACATGCCAAGTGTAGAGTGCAGATTGCAGGCCACAGGGCCAAGTGTAGAGTGCAGATCACCAATACCGTGCAGATCAAGGTCACATGCCAAGTGTAGAGTGCAGAGTGCAGGCCACAGGGCCAATTGTAGAGTGCAGATCGCAGGCTACAGGCCAAGTGTAGTATGCAGATCACCAAAACCGCCGCTCAGAGTGCAGATCACAGGCCACGTGCAGTGTGCAGATTACCGACCACAGGCCCAGTGGAGTTAGTGTGCAAATCACAGGCCACTTGCCAAGTGTGGGGTGCTGTGTGCAGATTGCGGGCCACAGGCCAAGTGTAGTGTGCAGGGTGTGAGCTGTGTGCAGTGTGCAGGGTGTGAGCTGTGCAGGGTACAGGGTGTGAGCTCTTTGCAGGGTGCAGGGTGTGAGCTCTGTGTAGTCTGCAGGGTATGACCTATGTGCAGGGTGTGAGCTGTGTGCAGGATGCAAGTTGTGTGCAGGGTGCAGGGTGTGAGCTCTGCGTAGGCTGCAGAGTATGATCTATGTGCAGGGTGTGAGCTGTGTGAAGGGTGCAGGGTGTGAGTTGTGTGCAGGGTGCAGGGTGTGAGCTATATGTAGGGTGCACGGTGTGACCTATGTGCAGGGTGCAGGTTGTGATCTGTGTGCAGGGTGCAGGGTACGAGCTGTGTGTAGGCTGCAGGGTGTGAGCTCTGTGTAGACTGCAGGGTGTGAGCTGTGTGTAGACTGCAGGGTATGAACTATGTGCGGGGTGCAGGGTGTGAGCTGTGTGTAGAGTGCAGGGTGTGAGCTGTGTGCAGAGTGCAGGGTGTGAGCTGTGTGCAGAGTGCAGGGTGTGAGCTGTGCAGGGTGCAGGGTGTGAGCTGTGTGCAAGGTGCAGGGTGTGAGATGTGTGCAGGGTGTGAGCTGTGTGAAGGGTGCAGGGTGTGAGCTGTGTGTAGAGTGCAGGGTGTGAACTGTGTGCAAGGTGCAGGGTGTGAGCTGTGTGTAGAGTGCAGGGTGTGAGTGAGCTGTGTGCAGGGTGCAGGGCGTGAGCTGTGTGCAGGGTGTGAGATGTGTGCAGGGTGCAGAGTGTGACCTATGTGCAGGGTGTGAGCTGTGTGTAGGCTGCAGGGTGTGAGCTGTGCAGGGTGCAGGGTGTGAGCTGTGTGCAGGGTGCAGAGTGTGACCTATGTGCAGGGTGTGAGCTGTGTGCAGGGTGCAGGGTGTGAGATGTGTGCAGGGTGCAGATTGTGAGCTGGGTGCAGGGTGCAGAGTGTGACCTATGTGCAGGGTGTGAGCTGTGTGCAGGGTACAGGGTGTGAGCTGTGCAGGGTGTGAGTTGTGTGTAGAGTGCAGGGTGTGAGCTGTGTGCAGGGTGCAGGGTGTGAGCTGTGCAGGGTGTGAGCTGTGTGTAGAGTGCAGGGTGTGAGCTGTGTGCAGGGTGCAGGGTGTGAGTTGTGCAGGGTGCAGGGCGGGTAGAGTGACAGTGAAATGCGAGCGGCCATCATTTGCACTGACGACAAAACAAGCCGGTCTGAGAGCGGCAGACTCGTGTAACAAGGTAAATAAGTCTGCGCCACTTCGTCCTGACACCCACCCCCCACACCCACCCCACATACCCACACACACCGCACCCCACACCCACACACCCACACACACCGCACCCCACACACACACACCCACCTCGCCCTCAATAACGGGGCGCATTCGGTATGACCAGCCCCTCGTATGACAAGATAAATAACTCAGCATGCTTTTGTTTCTGTCCAGGCCCGCAAATGATGAGGTAAATAACTCAGCACTTACAATAACTCAATGTGTGCTTGTTTCTGGCTGTGTGTGATGAGGTAAATAACTCAATATGTGCATGTTTCTGGCTGTGTATGATGAGGTAAATAACTCAATGTGTGCTTGTTTCTGTCTGTGTATGATGAGGTAAATAACTCAATGTGTGCTTGTTTCTGTTTGTGTATGATGAGGTAAATAACTCAATGTGTGTTTGTTTCTGGCTGTGTATGATGAGGTAAATAACTCAATGTGTGCTTGTTTCTGGTTGTGTATGATGAGGTAAATAACTCAATGTGTGCTTGTTTCTGTCTGTGTATGATGAGGTAAATAACTCAATGTGTGCTTGTTTCTGGCTGTGTATGATGAGGTAAATAACTCAATGTGTGCTTGTTTCTGTCTGTGTATGATGAGGTAAATAACTCAATGTGTGCTTGTTTCTGTCTGTGTATGATGAGGTAAATAACTCAATGTGTGCTTGTTCCTGTCTGTGGGTGATAGGTCAGCGCTCTGTCCCTCATCTGTCCCCCATAGACCCCATCCCCCATCCCTCGGAAAGCTTCATCGAGCATTGCTGATAGGAACATGGAGAAGAGCGTGGGGGCCAGTACACAACCTTGCTTGACCCCATTGGTACCCTGAACGATTCCGAGACTTCCCCTCCAATACTAACATTCGCCATCATTCCGATATGTAGAGCCTCGATCATAGTTGTGAACTTCTCTGGGCATCTATACTTCCTCAGTAGCTGCCATAGCCCAGTCTTCCCGACTGTATCGAACGCCTTAGTGAAATCGACAAATACCATGTACAGTGGTCGGTCCTGCTCAATGCATTTTTCTTGTAGCTGTCAGAGACAAAATATCATATCCACCCGCCTCACACCCGCCCTGCCTTGGATACTGGTGAGAGAGCTACTATTCGCAGATGACAGTGCACTGGTTGCCCACTCTGCTGAAGAGATCCAGAAAATAGTGGATGATTTCTCCGATGATTTAAGAAGACGGATGTGCTGTACCAACCCAACTCTACAAGAACACGAGAGGAGGATATCATGGTTGACAGAAACAAGCTGAACTCTCTTCTGGAATTCACCTACCTCGGAAGCACTATATCAAGTGATGGATGCATTGATGCTGAAATGCAGAGGAGGCAAAGGCAAGATCTACCATGCAATTGTGCTATCCACCCTACTATATGGAGCCGAGGCTTGGACAGTGTACAGATGACAGGTGAAAAGGTTGCATGCCTTCATGATGCAACATCTGCATTCGATCATGAGGCTAACCTGGAAGGACAAAGTGACAAATAAGGAAATACTCGAATGGACAGGGCTGCCCTCTATGGAAGATCTGATCAAAAAGAATCTCCAGTGGACTGGACACCTCATGAGGATGTCATCAGACAGGCTACCAAAGCAGATCCTCTACTCTCAACTGTCTTCTGGTTACAGAAAGAGAGGATGCCCTCATCTCCAGTTCAAGGATACCATCAAGAGAAACCTGAAGCTGAGAGACATTAAGACCGACTCATGGACATCACTCTCACAGCAGAGAGCTAAATGGAGAGCGACAGTCAAGTAATGAAAGCAGTCTTTGTCGCATCGCGACCGACAGCATGATGATGATGATGTGATGAGGTAAATAACTTGATGTGTTGTTTGTCTGTGCCCATATATGGGGTAAATAACTCGATGTGTTTGTTTCTGTCTGTCCCCATATATGGGGTAAATAACTCAATGTGTGTTTGCTGGTGCACAAGTTGCCTGATATTCTGATATAAATAATTTACTTCAGTTTTGACAACCCCACTGTGTAATTCGATGTGTATGGGTAGATACATAATGTGTATGTGTGGATAAATAATGTGTTTGTGGATTTCATCAGCCAAGAAAGAGATTACTTAGAAGTTAGAGAATGTCTTCTTGTCAGTGACAGAGTCTGTATACCTGAGAGAAATGCAGAACGACACAAAACACGAATCGGCTAATTTAGATCCTAATGACAACTCTGACCCCGCCTCCTGCTGTATAGTGTAGACTTTGCCGTTGGGGGTTGGCGGGGCGGGGCGGGGCGGGGCGGGGCGGGGCGGGGCGGGGCGGGATGGGGGAGTGGCTGGCGGAGGGCGATGGCCCGGGTACCAGGAGAGCTTGTTGTTGCAGGACTAGCCGGCCACATTCTGGTCCCTGGTCCTTATCGGGATGTGGAAATACCGCGACCAGCTCCAGGACGAGGCCGGCGATAAGCGGAGAGACCACGTGACCACCCGACGGGAGCAGGGCGGGATCCCGCGATACGCGCACGAGACAACAGCGGGGGCGTTGGGCGCGAAATCTGCGGCTTCATTTGGCGCCGCAGCGCCCCGCGGCGGCGCGGCGACGAACTAGACGCGCGGAATGGCGGGCTGGCGGCGTCGCGCGCATCTCATTGGTTTTGGATTTCGCGCGCGGATTCCTGGCTGGCGGGAGGTCGGCGGGCGTGTTTGATGTGCGCGCGCACCTGCGGCGCTCATGGCCGCCGCGACCAGCTTCATCGTCGCGGGGCCCGCGGGGCGGCGCGAGAAGGCGCGAGGAGGCGCGAGATCGCCGCCCGACGAGGCGACCATCAAAGCGTCGCGCGGATTCCGGAACCGCCAGAGGGCGTGGAGCGTCGTGGCGCCCCACCCGCCTCACACCCGCCCCGCCTCCCCGTCTCCCCTCCTCCCCGCCTCCCCGCCTCCCCTCCTCCCCTCCACCCCCTAATCCCCTCATCCCCTCATTCCCGGTTCTCCTCCCACTCCCGGTAGCGGAAGCAGCGTTTATAGCTCCCCCCCCTCCCCTCTCCCCCCCCCCCCCACCCAGCGGCGCGATGCGCGATGAAACGCGAGCTAATCTGTGCGCATCAACTCGCGCTTTGAACGATATCGGGCGCGTTTTGGGCGGCGCTAATTCCGATTAGCCGCCGACACGTAAGTGGCCGCCAGGGGCGCGGCGTCGTGAGCACGTGACCCGGTGGTGTGTGTGTGTGGGGGGGGGGGGGCACAGAGGAGGTAGGCTGGGGAACTGTGGAGAAGCTGCTCATACTTAGGAGCCGTCGAGGTGCACGCGGTGTATGTGTGCTGCCCGTGGTGTATTGTGCTGCCCGTGGTAGTTCTGTGCTGCCCGTCGTGTATGTGTGCTGCTTGTGGTGCATGCGTGCTGCTGCTGGTTCATGTGTGCTGCTGCTCGTGTATGTGTGCTGCTTGTGTTTATGTGTGTTGCACGTGGTGAATATGTGCTGCCCGTGGTGTATGTGCTCTGTCCGTGGTGCATATGTGCTGTCTGTGATCTATCTGTGTTGTCTGTGATGTATGTGTGCTGTCCGTGGTGGATGTGTGCAGCTCGTGGGGTATGTGTGCTGCCTGTGGTGGTTCTGTGCTGCTTGTGTTGTAACTGTGGTGCATTTAGTGTATGTGGGTTTATATGGTGTATTTGTGCTGCCAGTGGTGCATTTGTGCTGCACGTGGTGTCTGTGTGCTTCTTGTGATGCTTGTGTGCTGCTTGTGGTACATGTGTGCTATCGGTGTTACATGTGTACTGCTTGTGTTACTTGTGTGCTACTCCGGTTGTATATGTGCTGCCCGTTGTGTGTGCTGTCTGTGGCGTGTGCTCTATATCTCAGTATGTGTGTCATAGCTGCTCTATGTATGTGAGCTCCTGCTCTGTATGAATGAGTTGCTCTTCTAGATATGCACGCGCTCATCTGTGTGTCAGCTCTATGAGTTGCTCTATTCATATATGTGAGCTCTGTGAGTTGCTCTATTCATATAGGTGAGCTCTGTGAGTTGCTCTATTCATATGTGAGCTCTGTGAGTTGCTCTATTCATATATGTGAGCTCTGTGAGTTGCTCTATTCATATGTGTGAGCTCTGTGAGTTGCTCTATTCATATGTGTGAGCTCTGTGAGTTGCTCTATTCATATGTGTGAGCTCTGTGAGTTGCTCTATTCATATGTGATCTCTGTGAGTTGCTCTACTCATATGTGAGCTCTGTGAGTTCCTCTATTCATATGTGAGCTCTGTGAGTGT
Source organism: Branchipolynoe longqiensis (assembly GCA_030323885.1). Taxonomy (NCBI): domain Eukaryota; kingdom Metazoa; phylum Annelida; class Polychaeta; order Phyllodocida; family Polynoidae; genus Branchipolynoe; species Branchipolynoe longqiensis. Next base: position 157,738,062 of record CM059187.1, on the reverse strand, counting down.
GAGTTGCTCTATTCATATATGTGAGCTCTGTGAGTTGCTCTATTCATATGTGTGAGCTCTGTGAGTTGCTCTATTCATATGTGAGCTCTGTGAGTTGCTCTATTCATATATGTGAGCTCTGTGAGTTGCTCTATTCATATGTGTGAGCTCTGTGAGTTGCTCTATTCATATGTGTGAGCTCTGTGAGTTGCTCTATTCATATGTGTCAGCTCTGTCAGTTGCTCTATTCATATGTGATCTCTGTGAGTTGCTCTATTCATATGTGAGCTCTGTGAGTTCCTCTATTCATATATGTGAGCTCTGTGAGTTCCTCTATTCATATGTGAGCTCTGTGAGTGTGAGTTGCTCTATTCATATATGTGAGCTCTGTGAGTTGCTCTATTCATATGTGTGAGCTCTGTGAGTTGCTCTATTTATATGTGTGAGCTCTGTGAGTTGCTCTATTCATATATGTGAGCTCTGTGAGTTGCTCTCCACGTGTGTGAGCTGGGTGAGTTGCTCAAGTCGAGCTCAGCTGCTCGCCAGGTTCCCGGGCGGTGCCGCGGGGGTGGTGGTGGGGGTGGGGGTGGGGTTGAGGTTGGGGGTGGGGTGGGGTGGGGTTGAGGTTGGGGGTGGGGTGGGGGTGGGGTTGAGGTTGGGGGTGGGGTGGTGTTGAGGTTGGGGGTGGGGTGGGGGTGGGGTGGGGGTGGGGTGGGGTGGGGTAGGGGTGGGGTAGGGGTAGGGGTAGGGGTGGGGGTGGGGGGGGCCTGAATCGACGGGCGCGTTGCGACCGTTCTGTTCACCTCACCGGCTGCACCTTTCCGCCAGTCCCCGCCAGTTTCCGCCAGAGGGCGCCGCAGGTCTCAAGACCGCCGCACATTCCGCGAGCAGCTCCGGTAACTTGAGCCGCTGCCATGACACTAGTTGTAATTTATGTAATATATTTTTCTTTAATAGCTGGCGGCAAAAAAAGGCTGAGGAAAGAGAGCGTGGGGAGGTAGGGGTGCATTTCGTGTTTAAATGAAGCCCACCGGTACTGATTATTCGCTGACAGATGGCGCTGTGGTGGGATGTGGGGAGGGGGGGGGGGGGCACGGCTGTAACTCTGAGCGCAGTAGACAGCCCGGGAGGAGAGTCTCCTTTGAAGTTAACACCCATGTATCTGAACGCGCCGTGATGATGTGGCTACATAACCTGTACGGATATGGGGTACATAGCCTGTGCTGATATGTGGCTACATAACCTGTGCTGATATGTGGCTACATAACCTGTGCTGATATGTGGCTACATAACCTGTGCTGATATCGGGTACATAACCTGTGCTGATACCGGGAACATAACCTGTGCGGATATCGGGTACATAACCTGTGCTGATATGTGGCTACATAACCTGTGCTGATATGTGGCTACATAACATGTGCTGATATCGGGTACATAACCTGAGCTGATACCGGGAACATAACCTGTGCGGATATCGGGTACATAACCTGTGCTGATATCGGGTACATAACCTGTGCAGATATCGGGTACATAACCTGTGCAGATATCGGGTACATAACCTATGCTGATATGTGGCTACATAACCTGTGCTGATATCGGGCACATAACCTGTGCTGATATGTGGCTACATAACCTGTGCTGATATCGGGTACATAACCTGTGCTGATATCGGGTACATAACCTGTGCTGATATTGGGTACATAACCTGAGCTGATACCGGGTACATAACCTGTGCAGATATCGGGTACATAACCTGTGCTGATATCAGGTACATAACCTGTGCAGATATTGAGTACATATGCCCTGCTTCTTCGCGCCCGATATTTATCACGTGACAGTGCTAAGCTGCGTCTGGTGATCACGTGACACTGATATCCTGCACCGTATCACATATTAGTTCTTGATCACATGATATTGATAAGTAAGCGTCTTACCAATGGATACTAGTTATTGATCATGTGACCCGGTTAGCACACTCACATCCACATGTACACACTCCCACATACATACACCTACCCACACACCCACATACCCACACCTACACACACAACCACCTACCCACACCTACACACACAACCACCTGCCCACACACTCACATATACCAACACACCCACATACCCACACACCCACATACACACGCCTACACACACAACCAGATACACCACCTACACACCCATACACACACCTACACACATAAACACACCTACCCACAACCCCATATACACACCTACCCACACATCCGCACACACAACTACCCATACACCTGCCTACACACACCTACACACACATAAACACACCTACCCACACACCCACATACACACACCTACCTACACACCCACATACCAACACACCCACATACACACACCTACACACACATCCAGATACACACACCTACACACACATAACACACCTACACAAACATAAACACACCTACCCACACCCCCATAAACACACCTACCTACACACCCGCATACACAAACCTACCCACACACCTGCCTACAGACATACATACATACACCTACCCACACACACATACACACCCCTACCCACACACCCACATACATACACACCTACCCACACACCCACATACACACACCTATCCACACACCCACATACATACACACCTACCCACAAACACACCTACCCACACACCCACATACACACACCTATCCACACACCCACATGCACACACCCACACACCAACATACATACACACCTACCAACACACCCATATACACACCTACCCACACACCCACATACACACACCTACCCACACACCCACATACCCACACACCCACATACACACACCTACGACACACCCACCTATACATACAGCTACAAGCAACCATGTTTTCGTGTGTTTACGTTCATTGAGTAAACAGGGAGAATGTCAATAACCTACAATTGATCTTCCTCATTCCACTGTTCCTTCTCCTATCCTAGTAATGACAGTTGCCAGCTAGGTAGTGGTAGGCATACCTTTTTAAACCATCGGTTCGACTCGGTATGGGTTTGAACCCACGACGGGACACACGGGACCTATTACACTATTTTGGTTAGTCTTTAAATTTGCATAATCCGATAGTTTTGAGTTTCTGGCATTCAAGAATTATATATATATATTAAATAGATTGACATAATCTATTATTTTAGCGTTGTATAGCTCTTGTTATAAATAATTAACTTTTGATATATTTTAAATGAAAAAATGTTAAATAAATTTAGTGCACCAGGGAATGATTGACATCATAGGCTAGCATGACTCGTAGCCAAGGTAGGTTCCATCATATTCACTTAATATTCCTCATATGCAACAACACATGTTTCAGAACTGCTAACTTCTAAGTTGCACAGATAGTGTCAAACCTAGCCAAGTGCTTTGATTTCTTGTCAAAATGTTTGCAATGATCGGATTATGCAGCTTTAAGAATTCGGCCAGGTGAGGGCAGCTGTGATTGGTTACCTTGCAGGATCTCCCGGGAGAGCGTGTGTTGCTGCAAGTTGCGCAGGTTACGCTGCAAGATCTTCCTCTGCTGCAGCAAGGTGGCAGCACTCTTGATCTTGGCCTTGTTGCAGCCGGTGCCATTCATGTCGCTGGCCTGATGTCTGAAACCAGCGAAACCAAGTGTATGTAGTTGGGTAAATACGGTGGGACTCATGTAGGCCTGCTTACAACCTGCGAAACCAAGTGTATGTAGTTGGGTAAGTACAGGCAAGACTCATGTAGCTGGTCTGGTACCTCCTTACAACCAGCGAAACCAAGTGTAGGTAGTTGGGTAAGTACGGGCGAGACTCATGCAGCTGGCCTGGTACCTGCCACCAATCAGCAAAATCAAGTGTATGTAGTTGGGTAAGTACGGGCGAGACTCATGTAGCTGGCCTGGTACCTGCCACCAATCAGCGAAACCAAGTGTATGTAGTTGGGTAAGTACAGGTGAGACTCATGTAGATGGCCTGGTGCCTGCTTACAACCAGCGAAAACAAGTGTAGGTAGTTGGGTAAGTACAGGCGAGACTCGTGTAGCTGGCCTGGTACCTGCCACCCAAAACTAAGTGTATGTAGTTGGGTAAGTACGGGCAAGACTCATGTAGCTGGCCTGGTGCTTGCCAAGAGCTATTGATCAATCAAAGAAAGATTTACTAATAAAAGGGGTCAAGGTCACCGCGTCCATTTCCCTTAGCCGGAAGCAGCTCATTCGAACAATGCCTCTGGAATGCTTTGTGTACAACTTTACAAGTATACAGGTGCAGAACAGTGGTGCTTCAAAATGGAGCCCGATAAACCTAAAATACAGTCTTGTCTTCTGGTTCAGGAACCAGGTGCACATTCTGATGAAAGTTATGTCTGAATTGAAGCCATCTCATCTAATAATAATAATAAAACATTTATATAGCACCCGATCCAGCAAGCCATTCTCAGGTGCTTTACATAACAAACAAATATACAGGAAAATAAATTTCACATAGTTAAAAGCAGATTTAAACAAATGTGTCTTAAGACCTTTTTTAAAAGCACCAACAGATTTACAATCTGTGATATATCCTGGCAGAGCATTCCACAGTCTCGGGGCAACAATACTAAAAGCACGATCCCCAAAGCCTTTGAGTCTGCTCCGAGGAACTGCTAACTGGCTGGAGATTGTGGAGCGCAGTGTTCGAACATTTGTTATCTCCTGGAGCATATCTCTCATATATTCTGGAGCCTGATCATGCAAGGCACGATACCCTAGGATGGTTGGATGTTGGTGTTGATGGTGCTGGCGTTAGTGGTGGTGTTAGTGGTGGTGTTAGTGGTGGTGTTAGTGGTGGTGTTAGTGGTGGTGTTAGTGGTGGTGTTAGTGGTGGCGTTAGTGGTAGTATTGGAGGCGTTCGGTGTATTACTGGTGTTGGTGTTACTATTAGTGGCATGGGTAGTTTTAGTGGGGTTGGCGATGGTATTGTTGGTGTTGTTGTTGATGTTTGTGGTGGTGATGCTTGTGCACATGTTTCTGATGATGGCGATATTGCTTAGAGTGTTGGTAGTGCTGGTGTTGTTGGTGTTGTTGGTAGTATTAATGGTGCTGCTGTTGGTGGTGTTGATGATGCTGGTGTTGTTGGTGATGTTGGTGGTGGTGTTGATGATGCTGGTGTTGTTGGTGATGGTGTTGGTGGTGGTGTTGATGGTGGTGTTGATGGTGTTGGTGTTAATGGTGTTGTTTTTTATGGTGGTGGTGTCGTTGGTAGTGGTGGTGGTGACGGTGCTGTTGCTAGTGTTGGTGTTGATGGTGTTATTGGGGATGGTGTTGATGGTACTGGTGTCATTGGAATTTGTGGTGGTGGTGGTGTTGGTAGTTCTGCTGTTGGTAGTGCTGGTGTTGATAGTGCTGGGGTTGGTGTTGTTGGTGTTGGTGGTGGTAGTGGTGTTGGTAGTGCTGGTGTTGGTAGTGCTGGTGTTTGCGGTGCTGGTGTTGGTGGTGTTGGTGTTGGTGGTAGTGGAGTTGTTGTTGTTGGTGGTGGTGAGAGTGTTGGTGTTGGTTGTAGTGGTGTTGTTGCTGGTGAGTGTTGGTGGTGGTAGTGGTGTTTTTGTTGTTGATGGTGGTGTTGGTGGTGTTGGTGGTGTTGGTATTGGTGTTGGTGGTGTTGGTGTTGGTGGTGTTGGTGGTGGTGTTGGTGGTGGTTTTGGTGGTGGTAGTGGTGTTGGTGTTGTTGGTGTTGCAGTTGGTGGTGTTGGTGGTGTTGGTGGTGTTGGTGGTGTTGGTGGTGTTGGAGGTGTTGGTGTTGGTAGTGTTGGTGTAGGCGTCGGTGTCGGTAGTGTTGGTGTTGGTGTAGGTGTTTGGTGGTGTTGGTGGTGTTGGTGTTGGTGATGGTGGTGTTGGTGTTGGTGGTGTTGGTGGTGGAGGTGGTGTTAGTTAGGAGACGCCCTACTCCGCACAATTGCTCTGAAACACGCGTCCACTTCACGCCTCTAATTCCATTACTGCACCCAATTAGCGTCGGCGCCAAACATGTCTGCAACTATTACTTGTATTAGACAGCCATCGAGTCCCGGCGGCACCCGCATTGTCTGCTGTTTGAGTGTTGGGGTTTTACGTCCTGGCAACATCTAAGGTCATATCAGGATTGGTACCGACTTGTGACAATGCACATTCAAGGCAACTTTATAGTGCTATCCCATTGGGATGCCAGGCCGTCGGCATCATGGCCTGATATCCCATTCAGTCACATTATCCTGGTACCAAACTGGTCTGTTCTAGTAATGCTGAGCGCCAGCCTAGATAGCAACAAGTATCAATTTTGCAAGTCATTGGTTTAACTTGGCTGGGAATCGAACTGCCGACTTTGCACACGGGAATGCTGCACTAACCGATTCGGCCACTGCGTTCGGTGAGTGGAAGCAGCTCAACATGTTGAACTGCACCGGCTCCATTTCAAGTGCCTTCTGAACATACGCGGGAGATCTAGAAGTAGTGAGCTGCACACTGCACCACTCACGCTAAATACGTGTCAGGATCAAGTGTACACTGCACCATTCACAGACACCAGGATCAAGTGTACACTGCACCTTTCACAGACACCAGGATCAAGTGTACACTGCACCACTCACACTAAATAGGCGTCAGGATCAAGTGTACACTGCACCTTTCACGGACACCAGGATCAAGTGTACACTGCACCACTCACAGACATCAGGATCAAGTGTACACTGCACCACTCACAGACATCAGGATCAAGTGTACACTGCACCACTCACATACATCAGGATCAAGTGGACACTGCACCGTTCACAGGCACCAGGATCAAGTGTACACTGCACCATTCCCAGACATCAGGATCAAGTGTACACTGCACCATTCACAGACATCAGGATCAAGTGTACACTGCACCACTCACAGATATCAGGATCAAGTGTACACTGCACCGTTCACAGACATCAGGATCAAGTGTACACTGCACCATTCACAGACATCAGGATCAAGTGTACACTGCACCGTTCACAGACATCAGGATCAAGTGTACACTGCACCACTCACAGACATCAGGATCAAGTGTATACTGCACCATTCACAGACATCAGGATCAAGTGTACACTGCACCATTCACAGACATCAGGATCAAGTGTACACTGCACTGTTCACAGACATCAGGATCAAGTGTACACTGCACCATTCACAGACATCAGGATCAAGTGTACACTGCACCGTTCACAGACATCAGGATCAAGTGTACACTGCACTGTTCACAGACATCAGGATCAAGTGTACACTGCACCATTCACAGACATCAGGATCAAGTGTACACTGCACTGTTCACAGACATCAGGATCAAGTGTACACTGCACCACTCACAGACATCAGGATCAAGTGTACACTGCACCACTCACAGACATCAGGATCAAGTGGACACTGCACCATTCACAGACATCAGGATCAAGTGGACACTGCACCATTCACAGACATCAGGATCAAGTGTACACTGCACCATTCACAGACATCAGGATCAAGTGTACACTGCACCGTTCACAGGCACCAGGATCAAGTGTACACTGCACCATTCACAGACATCAGGATCAAGTGGACACTGCACCGTTCACAGACATCAGGATCAAGTGGACACTGCACCATTCACAGACATCAGGATCAAGTGTACACTGCACCATTCACAGACATCAGGATCAAGTGTACACTGCACTGTTCACAGACATCAGGATCAAGTGGACACTGCACCATTCACAGACATCAGGATCAAGTGTACACTGCACCGTTCACAGACATCAGGATCAAGTGGACACTGCACCATTCACAGACATCAGGATCAAGTGTACACTGCACCACTCACAGACATCAGGATCAAGTGTACACTGCACCACTCACAGACATCAGGATCAAGTGTACACTGCACCACTCACAGACATCAGGATCAAGTGGACACTGCACCATTCACAGACATCAGGATCAAGTGTACACTGCACTGTTCACAGAC
>CM059187.1:157701513-157729625 GCA_030323885.1 Branchipolynoe longqiensis | reverse complement strand
GTCACTTTAATAGAACCTGTATCACTTAACTAAGACACTTTAATAGAACCTGTATCACTTAACTAAGTCACTTTAATAGAACCTGTATCGCTTAACTAAGTCACTTTAATAGAACCTGTATCACTTAACTAAGTCACTTTAATAGAACCTGTATCACTTAACTAAGTCACTTTAATAGAACCTGTATCGCTTAACTAAGTCACTTTAATAGAACCTGTATCACTTAACTAAGTCACTTTAATAGAACCTGTATCACTTAACTAAGACACTTTAATAGAACATGTATCGCTTAACTAAGTCACTTTAATAGAACATGTATCGCTTAACTAAGTCACTTTAATAGAACCTGTATCACTTAACTAAGTCACTTTAATAGAACCTGTATCACTTAACTAAGTCACTTTAATAGAACCTGTATCACTTAACTAAGACACTTTAATAGAACCTGTATCACTTAACTAAGTCACTTTAATAGAACCTGTATCACTTAACTAAGTCACTTTAATAGAACCTGTATCACTTAACTAAGTCACTTTAATAGAACCTGTATCACTTAACTAAGTCACTTTAATAGAACCTGTATCACTTAACTAAGTCACTTTAATAGAACCTGTATCACTTAACTAAGACACTTTAATAGAACCTGTATCACTTAACTAAGTCACTTTATTAGAACCTGTACGACTTAACTAAGTCACTTTAATAGAACCTGTATCACTTAACTAAGACACTTTAATAGAACCTGTATCACTTAACTAAGTCACTTTAATAGAACCTGTATCACTTAACTAAGACACTTTAATAGAACCTGTATCACTTAACTAAGTCACTTTAATAGAACCTGTATCACTTAACTAAGTCACTTTAATAGAACCTGTATCACTTAACTAAGTCACTTTAATAGAACCTGTATCACTTAACTAAGTCACTTTAATAGAACCTGTATCGCTTAACTAAGTCACTTTAATAGAACCTGTATCGCTTAACTAAGTCACTTTAATAGAACCTGTATCACTTAACTAAGTCACTTTAATAGAACCTGTATCACTTAACTAAGTCACTTTAATAGAACCTGTATCGCTTACTAAGTCACTTTATATAGAACCTGTATCGCTTAACTAAGTCACTTTAATAGAACCTGTATCTCTTAACTAAGTCACTTTAATAGAACCTGTATCACTTAACTAAGTCACTTTAATAGAACCTGTATCACTTAACTAAGTCACTTTAATAGAACCTGTGTCGCTTAACTAAGTCACTTTAATAGAACCTGTATCACTTAACTAAGTCACTTTAATAGAACCTGTATCACTTAACTAAGTCACTTTAATAGAACCTGTATCGCTTAACTAAGTCACTTTAATAGAACCTGTATCACTTAACTAAGTCACTTTAATAGAACCTGTATCACTTAACTAAGTCACTTTAATAGAACCTGTATCACTTAACTAAGTCACTTTAATAGAACCTGTATCACTTAACTAAGTCACTTTAATAGAACCTGTATCACTTAACTAAGTCACTTTCATAGAACCTGTATCACTTAACTAAGTCACTTTAATAGAACCTGTATCACTTAACTAAGTCACTTTAATAGAACCTGTATCACTTAACTAAGTCACTTTAATAGAACTTGTATCACTTAACTAAGACACTTTAATAGAACCTGTATCACTTAACTAAGTCACTTTATTAGAACCTGTATCACTTAACTAAGTCACTTTAATAGAACCTGTATCACTTAACTAAGACACTTTAATAGAACCTGTATCACTTAACTAAGTCACTTTAATAGAACCTGTGTCACTTAACTAAGACACTTTAATAGAACCTGTATCACTTAACTAAGACACTTTAATAGAACCTGTATCACTTAACTAAGACACTTTAATAGAACATGTATCGCTTAACTAAGTCACTTTAATAGAACCTGTATCACTTAACTAAGACACTTTAATAGAACCTGTATCACTTAACTAAGTCACTTTAATAGAACCTGTATCACTTAACTAAGTCACTTTAATAGAACCTGTATCACTTAACTAAGACACTTTAATAGAACCTGTATCACTTAACTAAGACACTTTAATAGAACATGTATCGCTTAACTAAGTCACTTTAATAGAACCTGTATCACTTAACTAAGACACTTTAATAGAACCTGTATCACTTAACTAAGACACTTTAATAGAACATGTATCACTTAACTAAGTCACTTTAATAGAACCTGTATCACTTAACTAAGTCACTTTAATAGAACCTGTATCACTTAAGCCCTATGCCTGTGGTGTCTGAATTTTGAAATACAATCCTAAACTAATTTAGCAGGTTTTTACTTCAAATATATCCAAAGGTACCCATTGAAAATACTTCAAACTATCTAACTTATATCTTGCACGCATTAAGCAGTTGTCAGCACATCTAAGGGAATGTTAAGTCAATCTAATAGACTATGTGACTGCAGAAGCCTATGGTGTCAGAATAGTGGTGTATTTGCCAGAACTAATTTAGCATGTTTGCATTTCAAATATCTCAAAAGTTTGCCATTTAAAATAAAACTTACTTCAAAGTAAAGTAAGGTAGATTATAACGATCAACCTAACGTATTTATCTCAGAAAATGACAGAAACTCAAAACCATCGGACTATGCAGCTTAAGCTGCGTCTTCATCATAACCTGGTGCTGGAGGTTACTGATCTCACATGTGTGAGGGTGGTGGGGAGGGGGAGGTGGGGGTGGTGGTGGTGGTGGGGGGGGGGGGGGGTCACGAGTGGCTTGCGCCCCTTCATGGGGTGTAAGGGTATCTATCGGACTGAGGGGGTTTCGAAACTTACCAAAACAAACGTGACCTACTTTATGTATGGTCCGTGAGTACGGGCGACTTATAATATATATACATATATACACATATATATGTATATATAAATAGTTAGCATAATAATACATCTTCGGCAGGAGGTATATTATTTGTCCTGATATCCTATTATTATTGTATTAATTATTAACCAATCTGTTATCGGCTATGTTAAACTATGGGACGCCAGGGCTATGGTGGCGCCACCACCGTCGTTTTTAGGTACTGGTGGGCCAACTGCTGCTCACTATGCTTCAAAAAGCATGCCCTACTTCCTGCACGGTCTGTGAGCATGTATGTATACAAATACAGGGTGTCTCAAAAGTCACTATCTAGTTTGGAAAATAATTGGGACTACGAAAAAACAATGGTTTAAGACATGAACAAAATATTTATTTCAAAGTATATGGGGCAAAGAATGAGTGCTCCACCTGGCGACCACCAGTGTCTCTACAGACCTTAAGGCGTCCAGTTCTGCTGTCATCGTGCGCAGATCCAGGTTTCTGAGATTTCATTAGCAACTCATGAATAGCCTTGTCTGCTAGACCTTCCTTATTAAACTTCCTCTCAAAATTATCTCTAATTTTCTCGCATTCCAAGCCTTTTTATCTTGCACGTCACCGCAAGCACGTGTTCTTCCGTGTTCATTGCCAATGATATGAGCCTGTTAAATTTTACAATTACATAAAATTCGACATAAGCCAATTAACATTTAGTAAATTCCCTAATTTGATTAAAAAAACTAAAAAACATCCAATGTCACCAAGATAGATAGTGACTTTGGAGATATATAACCATGATGTACTTTATGCATTCTCCCTGAGTATATGGGCCTTATAATTGATATATATATATATGCGTGCTGTATAAGAATTATACTCGAGCCAGAGAAAATACACTCTAACTCAGTATCACGTCTTCCTCTTGTTCATTATGTAGGTCAACTATTATATATATATATATATATATATATATATATATATATATATATGAGTGTCTGTGTGGCGCAATGGGGACCACCCATATACAACTCCCCAACAGCTGGGGGGGGGGGGGGCACTCCACCAATGCGCCGATGGAGGAAGTAGCAAAAATATTATGTTCCCCATGCTTTTATACTTGTATAATGTGTTATACATCATATATATTATATATATATACATCTATATATGTGAGAAAATTCATTGCTAATGTTTTATAATGTACGCCATATAATGTACTATTATGCAGATAGAAAGAACCAATGAGAGTCCTCCTCTCATCCCCCTCTCCATCTCCGCGGCCGAGAAGGCAGACAACTGAGACAGTGAGATGGGCGAGGTACACCAATAATAAAGAGGACAGATACACTGGGAGAGCGGGGCAGAGAGGGGAGTAAAAGGGGAGAGATGCCCCGAGAGAGCGGGGCAGAGAGGGGAGTAAAAGTGGAGAGATGACGCGAGGGAGCGGGGCAGAGAGGGGAGTAAAAGGGGAGAGATGCCCCGAGAGAGCGGGGAAGAGAGGGGAGTTAAAGTGGAGAGATGCCCCGAGAAACGGGGAAGAGAGGAAGAGATTACCTACTGAAGGAAAAGTGAGAGAAGAGACATGTGCATGTTGTTTTACGCCCTTGCAACATCTAAGGTCATATCAGGAGAAAGAGGACGCAATGAGAGAGGAGAGAGATACACTGAGGGACAAGAGAGATACACTGAGAGATAAGAGAGAGATACACTGAGAGACAAGAGAGAGAATCACTGAGGGACAAGAGAGAGATACACTGAGAAACAAGAGAGCGATCCACTGAGGGACAAGAGAGTGATACAATGAGATACAAGAAAGATACACTCAGAGACAAGAGAGAGATACACTGAGGGACAAGAGAGAGATACACTGAAAGACAAGAGAGAGACACAATGAGGGACAAGAGAGAGATACTCTGAGAGACAAGAGAGAGAATCACTGAGGGACAAGAGAGATTTACACTGAGGGACAAGAGAGAGATACACTGAGGAACAAGAGAGAGATACACTGAGAGACAAGAGAGAGATACACTGAGGGACAAGAGAGAGATACACTGAGAGACAAGAGAGAGACGCTCGCTGCATCATGAGAGAGGAGGGAGGGGGGAGGAGAGAAGAGCGGCGCAGCTTTCCCGCTCTTCACTTGTTTGTACCTCGCCGCTTCAAGGGTCAGCACAAATTGTCTAAACACCCGACAGAGGAGCGCGGGCAGAGGCGGCGTGTTTACAAACAGCCGACACCCGGGGCCACCCCGGGCCGACCCCGGCCAGCACCACTCCCGTCCGCCCGCCGCCCGTCCGCCCGCCGCCCGCCGCCCGCCTCCCGCCGCCCGCCGCCCGCCGCCCGCCGCCCGCCGCCCGCCGCCCGCCGCCCGCCGCCCCCGCCGCCCGCCGCCCGCCGCCCGCCGCCCGCCGCCCGCCGCCCGCCGCCCGCCGCCCGCCGCCCGCCGCCCGCCGCAAGCGTTGTCCAAGTGCAGTCGCTAGGTGGCGTATCGCGCTCGATATGACCCCGCCACTGGCAGGGTGGGGCTGGGCGGGAAGGCAGGGTGGGTAGGGCGGGGGTAGGCGGGGTTGGGTGGGCGGGGTGGGACAGGGCGGCGTTGGGTGGGTAGGGCGGCGGGTAGGAGGGGTGGGGTGAGGCGTGGGGAGCTGGGGCGGGTGGTAGGGTGGGGCAGGCGGCGGGAGGTGGCGAGTTGGGGGCGGGGTGGGGACAGGGCAGGATAGGGTAGGCGGGGATAGGCGGGGTGGGGTGAGGTGGCAGGGAGGCGGGGTGGGGTGAGGAGGCGGGGAGGTGGGGGCGGTGTGGGGCGGTGTGGGGCGGTGTGGGGCGGGGTGGGGCGGGGTGGGGTGAGGCGGCGGGAAGGTGGGGCGGGGGGAGGCTTGGTGGGGTGGGGCGGCGGAGAGGTGGGGCGGCGGAGAGGTGGGGCGGAGTGAGGCGTGGCGGGGTGGGGTGGGGGCGGGGTGGGGCGGCAGATGCACGACGGCCGGCTGAAGAAGAACAATAGAAGCGGGTAGTTTACACGACAGCCTCACTCTGAGTGGTGACGTCATGGAGGCTGCTTGTGTCGGCTGTAGTTTACACAACAGCCTCACTCTGAGTCGTGACATCATGGATGCTGCTTGTGTCGACTGTTGTATTCATGACAGCCTCACTTTGAGTCCTGACATCATGGACACTGCTTGTGTCAGCTGTAGTTTACACAACAACCTCACGTCTGAGTGGTGACATCATGGACGCTGCTTGTGTTGGCTATAGTTTACACGACAGCCTCACTCTGACTCTGAGTGGTGACGTCATGGACACTGCTTGTGTTGGCTGTAGTTTACACGACAACCTCACTCTGAGTGGTGACATCATGGACGCTGCTTGTATCAGATGTAGTTTACACGACAACCTCACTCTGAGTGGTGACATGATGGACGCTGCTTGTGTCAGATGTAGTTTACACAACAACCTCACTCTTAGTGGTGACATCATGGACGCTGCTTGTGTCAGATGTAGTTTACACGACAACCTCACTCTTAGTGGTGATGTCATGGATACTGCTTGTGACGGCTGTAGTTTACACAACGACCTCACTCTCAGTGGTGACATCATGGATGCTGCTTGTTTTGGCTGTAGCTTACACGACAACCTCACTCTTAGTTTTAGTGGTGACATCATGGATGCTGCTTGTGTCGGCTGTAGTATACATGACAGCCTCACTCTGAGTGGTGACGTGATGGACGCTGCTTGTGTCAGCTGTAGTATACACGACAACCTCACTCTTAGTATTAGTGGTGACATCATGGACGCTGCTTGTGTCAGCTGTAGTTTACACGGCAGCCTCACTCTTAGTGGTGACATCATGAACGCTGCTTGTGTCAGCTGTAGTTTACACGACAACCTCACTCTTTGTGGTGACATCATGGGCACTACTTGTGTCAGCTGTAGTATACACGACAGCCTCACTCTGAGTGGTGACGTGATGGACGCTGCTTGTGTCAGCTGTAGTATACATGACAACCTCACTCTTAGTGGTGACATCATGGACGCTGCTTGTGTCGGCTGTAGTTTACACGGCAGCCTCACTCTGATTCATGACATCATGGAAGCTGCCTGTGGCGACTGTAGTATACACGACAGCCTCACTCTGAGTGGTGACGTCATGGACACTGCTTGTGTCGGCTGTAGTACATGACAGCCTCACTCTGAGTGGTGACGTCATGGACGCTGCTTATGTCGGATGTAAAGAATATAGAGTCAGGAGGACCTGAGTGGGTCTTGTAGACTGTGGGCGTGTTGTAGACTGACTGTGAGTCGCAAACTGTGTTGTACTTGTAGACTATTACTATTCCTATTATAAACTGTGAGCAGGTGTTGTAGACTGTGGGAGTATTGCAGACTGATGGTGTTGTAGAATGAGTGTATTTGGCGCGCTGTTATTTTGTAGACTAGGTGTCTAATAGAATGTCTAATAGAATGTCTAATACAAAATAGTAATAGAATATCACTGAATTGGTCGGTGCTTGTTTAGATTTTAAACCAATTGCTATTGCAGACTGTGAGTGACTGTGAATGAATATGAGTGACAGTGAGTGATTGTGAGTGGATGTGAGTGACTATGAGTGGCTGTTAGTGGATATGAGTATGTGTGGCTGTGAGTGGCTGTGGGTAAGAGTGAGTGGTTGTGGCTGTGAGTGGCTGTGAGTGGCCATGAGTGGCCATGACTGGCTGTGAGTGGCTATGAGTGGGCATGAGTGGCTGTGAGTGTCTGTGAGTGGCTGTAGGTAAAAGTGAGTGTCTGTGAGTGTGTGTGAGTGTGTGTGAGTGTCTGTGGGTGTGTGTGAGTGTCTGTCTGTGAGTGTGTGTGAGTGTGTGTGAGTGTGTGTGAGTGTCTGTGAGTGTCTGTGAGTGTCTGTGAGTGTCTGTGAGTGTCTGTGAGTGTCTGTGAGTGTCTGTGAGTGGATGTGAGTGGCTGTGAGTGGATGTAGGGTGTCTGTGAGTGTCTGTGAGTGTCTGTGAATGTCTCTGAGTGGATGTGAGTGTCTGTCTGTGAGTGTGTGTGAGTGTGTGTGAGTGTGTGTGAGTGTGTGTGAGTGTCTGCGAGTGTCTGTGAGTGTCTGTGAGTGTGTGTGAGTGTCTGTCTGTGAGTGTGTGTGAGTGTCTATGAGTGTGTGTGAGTGTCTGTGAGTGTCTGTGAGTGTCTGTGAGTGTCTGTGAGTGTCTGTGAGTGTCTGTGAGTGGCTGTGAGTGGATGTAGGTAGCAGTGAGTGTCTGTGAGTGTCTGTGAGTGTCTGTGAATGTCTCTGAGTGGATGTGAGTGTCTCTCTGTGAGTGTGTGTGAGTGTGTCTGAGTGTGTGTGAGTGTGTGTGAGTGTGTGTGAGTGTGTGGGAGTGTCTGTGAGTGTCTGTGAGTGTCTGTGAGTGTCTGTGAGTGGCTATGAGTGTCTGTAGGTAACAGTGAGTGTCTGTGAGTGTCTGTAAGTGTCTGTGAGTGTCTGTGAGTGTCTGTGAGTGTCTGTGAGTGTCTGTGAGTGTCTGTGAGTGTCTGTGGGTGTCTATCTGTGAGTGTGTCTGTGAGTGTCTGTGAGTGTCTGTGAGTGTCTGTGAGTGTCTGTGAGTGTCTGTGAGTGTCTGTGAGTGTCTGAGGGTCTTTGAGTGTCTGTGAGTGGCTGTGAGTGTCTGTGAGTGGCTCTGAGTGGATGTGAGTGGCTGTGAGTGGCTGTGAGTGGCTGCGAGTGGATGTAGGTAACAGTGAGTGTCTGTATGTGTCTGTGAGTGTCTGTGTGTAACTGTGAGTGGCTGTGAGTGGCTGTGAGTGGCTGTGAGTGGCTGTGAGTGGCTGTGAGTGACTGTGAGTGACTGTGAGTGAATGTGAGTGATTCTGAGTGACTGTGAGTGACTGTGAGTGACTGTGAGTGACTGTGAGTGACTGTGAGTGACTGTGAGTGGCTGTGAGTGGCTGTGAGTGGCTGTGAGTGGATGTGAGTGGCTGTGAGTGGCTGTGAGTGGCTGTGAGTGGCTGTGAGTGGCTGTGAGTGGCTGTGAGTGGCTGTGAGTGGCTGTAGGTAACAGTGAGATGCTGTGAGTGATTAACTGTAACTTTACCCTGAGAGGCTGCTTACGAAGGGACGCCCTGGGGTGTCGAGATTTTCGTCAAAAGATGTTTGCACTTTCCAGTAATGTTGCCATGTCAGTGTTAATCTCATCACATAAACCTTCGTGTCTGGTATCAAACGAGGTGTATGGGAATATAATATGTGTGTATACCCGGAGTCTTCAGCCAGGTCCACATTAATTTAAATAAAGGCCATGACAAGGAAGGCTTTAATATTTACAAGTCATGTATTCCAACATCAAGCCCCGCTGCGTGCAGCAAAGACTCAGGGTCCCGATCACATCAATTTGATAACCGATGTCGGCGAGGAGGGGGTGGGGGAGGAGGTGGGGGTGGGGGTTCGGAGGGAGGAGGAGGTCTCGACTGCCCTCCACGCCCCAACACAAATAGCTTCTACTTGCACTCAATGACTATGCATCTGATATATGTTTTTACCAACTCTGTGATTACAAGCTACAGTCACTAACAGTCACTCACAGTCACTCACAGTCAGACTTTCTATGGGAATTTGTTTCCCTTGACCACAAATATATGATTGTGAGCTTTCTAATTTAATGAGTGCCTATTGCACATAATTGATTGTCTGCTTTTACATGTAAAACTAAAAGCGATGGTTTGAACAAAAAACAAACATTTCTTGCCATGAATATGGCCTATGCTGCCGACAAGGCGTAAAGCAACCACCAAGCAAGCAATCACAGTCACCCAGAGTCACTCAGAGTCACTCAGAGTCACTCAGAGTCACTCAGAGTCACTCACACCCACTCACAGTCACTCACATTCACTCAGATTCACTCACAGTCACTCACAGTCACTCAGAATCACTCACAGTCACTCACATTCACTCTCAGTCACTCACACTCACTCACAGTCACTCACAGTTACTCACATTCACTCACACCCACTCACAGTCAGGCACAATCACTCACATTCACTCACAATCATTCACAGTCACTCACAGTCACTCACAATCACTCACAGTTACTCACATTCACTGACATTCACTCACAGTCACTCACAGTCACTCAGAATCACTCACATTCACTCACATTCACTCTCAGTCACTCACAGTCACTCAGAGTCACTCTCAGTCACTCACAGTCACTCACAGTCACTCACAGTCACTCACATTCACTCACACCCACTCACAGTCAGGCACAATCACTCAGATTCACTCACAATCATTCACAGTCACTCACAGTCACTCACAATCACTCACAGTCACTCACATTCACTGACATTCACTCGCAGTCACCCACAGTCACTCACAATCACTCACATTCACTCACATTCACTCACAGTCACTCACAGTCACTCTCAGTCACTCACAGTCACTCACAGTCACTCACAGTCACTCACAGTCACTCACATTCACTCACACCCACTCACAGTCACTCACATTCACTCACATTCACTCACAGTCACTCAGAGTCACTCAGAGTCACTTACAGCCACTCACATTCACTCACACTCACTCACACCCACTCACAGTCACTCACAGACACACAACCACTCACAGCCACGCACAGCCACTCACAGCCACTCACCGTTACCTACATCCACTCACAGCCACTCATAGCCACTCACAACCACTCACAGCCAGTCTCTGTTACCTACATCCACTCACCGTCACTCACAGTCACTCACACCCACTCACAGTCACTCACATTCACTCACAGTGACTCATAATCACTCACAGTCACTCATAATCACTTAAATTCACTCACAGCCACTCACATTCACTCACACCCACTCACAGTCACTCACAGTCACTCACACCCACTCACAGTCACTCACAATCACTCACATTCACTCACAGTCACTCACAGTCACTTACATTCATGCACACCCACTAACAGTCACTCACATTGACTCAGATTTACTCATACTCACTCAGTCACTGCCAGTCACTGGCAGTCACTGCAAGTCACTGCCAGTCACTGCCAGTCACTGCCAGTCACTGCCAGTCACTGACAATCACTGACATTCAGTCACATTCACTCAGTCACTGACAGTAACTCACAGTCATCCCCAGTCACTGAAAATCACTTACAGTCACTCACAGTCACTCAGTCACTCACAGTCACTCACAGTCACTCACAGTCATTCACAGTCACTCACAGTCGCTCACAGTCACTCACAGTCACTCACAGTCACTCACAGTCACTCACAGTCACTCACAGTCACTCACAGTCACTCACAGTCACTCACAGTCACTCACAGTCACTCACATTCACTCACAGTCATTCACAGTCACTCACATTCACTCACAGTCACTCACAGTCACTCACAGTCACTCACAGTCATTCACAGTCACTCACATTCACTCACAGTCACCAAACTAAAATAAGGTAAATTATAATGATCAACCTAATATATTTTTCTCAGAAAATGACATTAACTCAAAACCATCGGACTGTGCAACTTTAAATAAAAACTCAAACTCAACTCATTGAAGTCTTTCCTCCTCTGGTACGTTAGAACTGTGTCATTTGCGAAAGTGTAGTTAGCTTTCTTTTTAATGACCTAAATAATCTTGCGGTGCGCATGCATATTGAACATTGAATGGCAGAGTTGGGCTAACTGCCCCAAACACGCTTACACTCGAACGGACTCCTACCTTAAAACCCACATTGACATGCACTACAATACACTCATACTCACACTAAAACCCACATTGACATGCACTACAATACACTCATTCTCACACTAAAACACACATTGCCATGCACTACAATACACTCATACTCACACTAAAACACACATTGACATGCACTACAATACACTCATACTCACACTAAAACCCATATCGACATGCACTACAATACACTCATACTCACACTGAAACACATGTTGACATGCACTACAATACACTCATACTCACACTAAGACCCACATTGACATGCACTACAATACACTCATACTCACACTAAAACCCACATTGACATGCACTACAATGCACTCATACTCACACTAAAACACACATTGACATGCACTACAATACACTCATACTCACACTAAAACACACATTGACATGCACTACAATACACTCATTCTCACACTAAAGCACACATTGCCATGCACTACAATACACTCATACTCACACTAAAACACACATTGACATGCACTACAATACACTCATACTCACACTAAAACACACATTGACATGCACTACAATACACTCATACTCACACTAAAACCCATATCGACATGCACTACAATACACTCATACTCACACTGAAACACATGTTGACATGCACTACAATACACTCATACTCACACTAAGACCCACATTGACATGCACTACAATACACTCATACTCACACTAAAACCCACATTGACATACACTACAATACACTCATGCCACAATAAAACACACATTGATATGCACTACAATACACTCATGCACAAATTGAGACACTAAAAGTTACTAAAACACAAGTAAAACACACTAAGATGTAGTAAGAGGCACTCATTCACACACACTCTTCCGCCTCGTGTGTTTGCCCAAACTATTCAATGTCCTGTGTGGCCTGGTGCGGCGCCTTGCCGCGTGGTGGCGCCGTCTCGGCAAACCGCCGGCCGAGTTCGATTGTCCTCCGCAATCTGTGCTTGTTGCCGGCGCCTGATGACCCGCCTCATGAGTCGTGGCACCTGCCTGCGGGGGGCGGCCCGAGGCGGCCCGGCGGGGGGCGGCCGGTAATCGCCTGCAGGCCAGGCGGGGCGCCCGGCGCGGCGGGCGGCGGTGAGAGGGCGCCCGGGGCACGGTACATGGCGGGCGGCGGAGGCCATGTCGGCGGAGCCGGAGCGGTGGGCCCGGTGATGCGGCGTGACAGGCCGGCCCGCCCGGTGTGTAGCCGGCCCCGCCTCTCCCAGGCCGGGCCGGCACGCAGCCCCCAGTGAGACCGGTGTGTGGCCGGCCGGCCCGGGACCGCACAGGGCGCGCCGGGCTGCGGGCTGCGGGCTGCGGGCTGCGGGCTGCGGGCTGCGGGCTGCGGGCTGCGGGCTGCGGGCTGCGGGCTGCGGGCTGCGGGCTGCGGGCTGCGGGCTACGGGCTCCGGACTCCGGACTCCGGGTTCCGAGAGGCAGAACGACGGCGGTAAGTAGGGGGGCAGAACGGCGGGCTTAGCGAGACGTAGCGGCACATGAGGGTACAGCGGGAGATGTAGTGAAGATATAGCAGTCTGTCAAGGCTTAGTGGAGACGTAACAGTGTGTGGAGGCATAGTGGCAGATGGAGACGTAGCGGTAGGGGTAATGGAGATGTAACAGCGCGTGTAGGCAGACGTAGCAGTGGGAGTAGTGGAGATGTAGCGGCATCTGGAGGCATGATAGCGGGTAGCGGTGGGAATAGTGGCAGGTGGAGATGCAGTGGTAGGAGTAGTGGAGATGTAAGAGCATGTGGAAGCATAGTGGCAGACGTAGTGGGAATAGTGGAGACATAGCGGCAGGTGGAGACATAGCGGCAGGTGGAGACATAGCACTGGTGTTGTGGGGACATAGCGGCAGGTGGAGACATAGTACTGGTGTAGTGGGGACATAGCGGCAGGTGGAGACATAGCGGCAGGCGGAGACATAGCACCAGGTGGAGACATAGTGGCAGGTGGAGACATAGCTCTGGTGTAGTGGAGACATAGCGCTGGTGTAGTGGACACATAGTGCTGGTGTAGTGGAGATGTAGTGCTGGTGTAGTGGAGACATAGCGCTGGTGTAGTGGAGACATAGCACTGGTGTAGTGGAGACATAGCACTGGTGTAGTGGAGACATAGCGCTGGTGTAGTGGAGACATAGCGCTGGTGTAGTGGAAACATATCTCTGGTGTAGTGGAGACATAGTGCTGGTGTAGTGGAGACATAGCCCTGGTGTAGTGGAGACATAGCACTGGTGTAGTGGAGACATAGCCCTGGTGTAGTGGAGACATAGCGCTGGTGTAGTGGAGACATATCGCTGGTGTAGTGGAGACATAGCGCTGGTGTAGTGGAGACATAGCGCTGGTGTAGTGGAGACATATCACTGGTGTAGTGGAGATATAGCGCTGGTGTAGTGGTGACATAGCACTGGTGTAGTGGAGACAGAGCGCTGGTGTAGTGGAGATGTAGCGCTGGTGTAGTGGAGACATAGCGCTGGTGTAGTGGAGACATAGTGCTGGTGTAGTGGAGACATAGCGCTGGTGTAGTGGAGACATAGTGCTGGTGTAGTGGAGGCATATCGCTGGTGTAGTGGAGACAGCGCTGGTGTAGTGGAGACATAGTGCTGGTGTAGTGGAGACATAGCACTGGTGTAGTGGAGACATAGCGCTGGTGTAGTGGAGACATAGTGCTGGTGTAGTGGAGACATAGCGCTGGTGTAGTGGAGACATAGCGCTGGTGTAGTGGAGACATAGCGCTGGTGTAGTGGAGACATAGCGCTGGTGTAATGGAGACATACCGCTGGTGTAATGGAGACATACCACTGGTGTAGTGGAGACATAGCACTGGTGTAGTGGAGACGTAGCGCTGGTGTAGTGGAGACATAGTGCTGGTGTAATGGAGACATAGTGCTGGTGTAGTGGATACATAGCGGTGGTGTAGTGGAGACAAAGCGCTGGTGTAGTGGAGACGTAGCGCTGGTGTAGTGGAGACAGTGGCAGGTGGAGACATAGCACTGGTGTAGTGGAGACAGTGGCAGGTGGAGACATAGCACTGGTGTAGTGGAGACATAGCGCTGGTGTAATGGGGACATAGCGCTGGTGTAGTGGAGACATAGCGCTGGTGTAATGGAGACATAGTGCTCGTGTAGTGGAGACAAAGCACTGGTGTAGTGGAGACATAGCGCTGGTGTAGTGGAGACATAGCGCTGGTGTAGTGGAGACAGTGCCAGGTGGAGACATAGTGCTGGTGTAGTGGAGACATAGCGCTGGTGTAATGGAGACATAGCGCTGGTGTAGTGGAGACATAGCGCTGGTGTAATGGAGACATAGCGCTGGTGTAGTGGAGACAGTGGCAGGTGGAGACATAGCGCTGGTGTAGTGGAGACATAGCGTTGGTGTAGTGGAGACATAGCGCTGGTGTAATGGAGACATAGCGCTGGTGTAGTGGAGACAGTGGCAGGTGGAGATGTAGCAGTGGGCGTAGTGGAGACACAACAGCCCACGGAGACATCCCCGACACACAATTCCGGCGATGTAAGGGCGGCGACAGGAGGCTTGACGGGCGGGGGAGGGCGGGGGGGCCGCCCGCCAACACTACCAACATTACTACATCCATTACCCGCATTAAACACCCGCCTCCCGGCGCTACCCAACCAACCGTTGCCATGGTTACACGCCGCGCGCCGCCCGGGGCCCGGGGACGCTGATGGCGGGTGAAGGCACACGTGGCTTTCATGTGGGACTGCGTCTCGGGCGGGCTTCATTTGGCGTTTAGCTCTCCTCTGTTTCCTGTGTTTTCCGTCCACCCACAAATACGGCTTCGGCTTCAATTTGCCGGGTTGTCAGTGAGGGGACGCAGAATCTGGCAGCCATGCCCGAGGCACGCCAGTCATGCCCGAGGCACGTCGGTCATGCCCCAGGCACGTCGGTCATGCCCCAGGCACGCCAGTCATGCCCGAGGCACGTCGGTCATGCCCGAGGCACGTCGGTCATGCCCGAGGCACGTCGGTCATGCCCGAGGCACGTCGGTCATGCCCGAGGCACGCCAGTCATGCCCGAGGCACGTCGGTCATGCCCGAGGCACGTCGGTCATGCCCGAGGCACGCCAGTCATGCCCGAGGCACGTCGGTCATGCCCGAGGCACGTCGGTCATGCCCCAGGCATGCCGGTCATGCCCGAGGCACGTCGGTCATGCCCCAGGCACGCCGGTCATGCCCGAGGCACGTCGGTCATGCCCCAGGCAAGCCGAGCAGCGTGAGCCGTAGATAAAAGATTCACCCTGTACTTGCAGTCGGGGTGAACAATAATCCATTAGAAAAAGTGGCGAAAAGCTGGGTAAATGAAATGACCAGATACATTCTTAATTTAAGAAGCAAAATATATTCTTCATAATCATATACATCTTCATATTTACCTGCTACTTTAGAGTTGAAAAATCTAATAAAACATGTAGCGTAATGAACTTTAAAAGTGAAATTGACAGCATACTATCGTCTCCATCTTGTCTTTTTGCATTCTCTCCCATTTCACCAACTCTGTCCCGATCGAAGTAGCCATTGATACTGGAAGCAGGGATTCCACTTTCTGTTCCAGACTAAAGCAGTGCTTGCTCGTATTTAGATTATGCTGTCATTCAACTCTATTGCAAGTCCGGGGTGAATCCATTATCTACGTGAGCCGCCATCTTGCCCACCCAGCTGCCTCGTCTGGTCTCCTCGGGCACCGGAAGTAGACTCAGACATTCGGGGAACGCCCGATGTAAGAAGGGAGGGAGGGTGAGGAATGGGGGAGGGGGAGGGGAGGGAGAGGAGGGAGGGGGAGGGAGGGGAGGGAGGGGAGGGAGAGGAGGGGAGGAGGGAGGGTGGTAGGGAGGGAGGTGAGGGAGAGCGAGGGAGGGGGACGGAAGGGGGGGGGGGAGGGGGGGGGAGGGGGAAGGGGAGGGGGAGAGGGAGGGGCGACCCACAAACGTGATAACTGCAGCATCTGATGAAGCATAATTTGTTTTCAAAACTAAAACGTTTGCCTACATTTGATCTTGTATCTTCACTGATAGACGCTTGTGCATTAATTAATTATTTGGGGCTGCTTATAAGGAATTATTTATTTATTTATTAGAACAGCTCTCAGAAAGCCATAAAGCAGAAATGGCACTGATAAAACAGACTCATGGCGTGACCTCTTATTTGTCTTTCCTCATTTCCAAGTACGACGTGCAAACACACAGCATGTAGCGCCTACTTTAACTAATACTTCAATGGTGAATTTGAAGCCCCGTGACGTGCATTAGGTCCTTTGTAAATCCACATCCCCAGCTTAGGTCACAGAATGCGCGATGTGATCTGCAACCCGGCAGGTCTGAGCCCATCTGTCCGGGACCATTAGATTAACATCCACACGGGTATTCTAAGTGCAATAAGGTGGTACTTCACAGTTCTACCATATATAAGTGCAATAAGGTGGTACTTCACAGTTCTACCTTATATAAGTGCAATAAGGGGGGTACTTCACAGTTCTAACTCATCTAAGTGCAATAAGGTGGTACTTCACAGTTCTACCTTATATAAGTGCAATAAGGTGGTACTTCACAGTTCTAACTCATCTAAGTGCAATAAGGTGGTACTTCACAGTTCTACCTCATATAAGTGCAATAAGGTGGTACTTCACAGTTCTACCTTATATAAGTGCAATAAGGTGGTACTTCACAGTTCTAGCTCATCTAAGTGCAATAAGGTGGTACTTCACAGTTCTAACTCATCTAAGTGCAATAATGGGGTACTTCACAGTTCTAACTCATCTAAGTGCAATAAGGTGGTACTTCACAGTTCTACCTCATATAAGTGCAATAAGGTGGTACTTCACAGTTCTAACTCATCTAAGTGCAATAAGGTGGTACTTCACAGTTCTAGCTCATCTAAGTGCAATAAGGTGGTACTTCACAGTTCTACCTTATATAAGTGCAATAAGGGGGTACTTCACAGTTCTAACTCATCTAAGTGCAATAAGGTGGTACTTCACAGTTCTACCTCATATAAGTGCAATAAGGTGGTACTTCACAGTTCTAACTCATCTAAGTGCAATAAGGGGGTACTTCACAGTTCTAACTCATCTAAGTGCAATAAGGGGGTACTGTCGTAGTTTGCATTAACCACATCTAAGTGCAATAAGGTGGTACTTCACAGTTCTAACTCATCTAAGTGCAATAAGGTAAGGTGGTACTTCGTAGTTCTAACTCATCTAAGTGCAATAAGGTGGTACTTCATAGTTCTAACTCATCTAAGTGCAATAAGGTGTACTTCACACAGTTTCTAACCATCTAAGTGCAATAAGGTGGTACTTCACAGTTCTAACTAATCTAAGTGCAATAAGGCGGTACTTCATAGTTCTAACTCATCTAAGTGCAATAAGGGGGTACTTTGTAGTTCTAACTCATCTAAGTGCAATAAGGTGGTACTTCACAGTTCTAACTCATCTAAGTGCAATAAGGTGGTACTTCACAGTTGTAACTCATCTAAGTGCAATAAGGTGGTACTTCGTAGTTCTAACTCATCTAAGTGCAATAAGGTGGTACTTCACAGTTCTAACTAATCTAAGTGCAATAAGGCGGTACTTCATAGTTCTAACTCATCTAAGTGCAATAAGGGGGTACTTCGTAGTTCTAACTCATCTAAGTGCAATAAGGTGGTACTTCACAGTTCTAACTCATCTAAGTGCAATAAGGTGGTACTTCACAGTTCTAACTCATCTAAGTGCAATAAGGTGGTACTTCGTAGTTCTAACTCATCTAAGTGCAATAAGGTGGTACTTCACAGTTCTAACTCATCTAAGTGCAATAAGGTGGTACTTCATAGTTCTAACTCATCTAAGTGCAATAAGGTGGTACTTCGTAGTTCTAACTCATCTAAGTGCAATAAGGTGGTACTTCACAGTTCTAACTCATCTAAGTGCAATAAGGTGGTACTTCACAGTTCTAACTCATCTAAGTGCAATAAGGTGGTACTTCACAGTTCTAACTCATCTAAGTGCAATAAGGTGGTACTTCACAGTTCTAACTCATCTAAGTGCAATAAGGTGGTACTTCACAGTTCTAACTCATCTAAGTGCAATAAGGGGGTACTTCGCGAATATAAATATGTGTTAAAGCTGCACAATTCGATTTCTTCCGTGACGTCGCAGCCGCTGATTTCTTCCGTGACGTTGGGATCGTGGCGTTCCCCACTTTCTTACATCTGTGCAGCTTTACACTCACTATAACAAAATACGAGTTTTATTCAAAGATGCCAGGAAGTGCAGACTGCGTACGTCTGTTCGTGTGTATGACTGAGTGTGTGCATATGTGAGTATGTCCTCGTGTTTGTGACTGAGTGTGGGTATACACGAGTGTGTCCGTGTGTGTGACTGAGTGTATCCTTGTGTGTTTGTGAGTATGTCCTCATGTGTGTGACTGAGTGTGTGTATACATGAGTGTGTCGATGTGTGTGACTGAGTGCGTCCTTGTGTGTTCGTGTGTGTGTTTGTGCATTTGTGCGTTTGTGTGTTTGTGTGGTTGTGTGGGTGTGTGTGTGTTTGTGTGTTTGTGTGTTTGTGTGTTTGTGTGTGTATATACGAGTGTGTCCTCATGTGTGACTGAGTGTATCCTTGTGTGTTTGTGAGTGTGTGTATACATGAGTGTGTCCTCATGTGTGTGACTGAGTGTGTGTATACACGAGTGTGTCCGTGTGTGTGACCTGAGTGTGTCCTTGTGTGTTTGTGTGTTTGTGTGTTTGTGAGTGTGTGTATATACGAGTGTGTCCTCATGTGTGTGACTGAGTGTGTGTATACATGAGTGTGTCAGTGTGTGTGACTGAGTGTGTCCTTGTGTGTGTGTTAGTGTGTTTGTGAGTGTGTGTATATACAAGTGTGTCCTCGTGTGTGTGACTGAGTGTGTGTATACATGAGTGTGTCGATGTGTGTGACTGAGTGTGTCTTTGTGTGTTTGTGTGTTTGTGAGTGTGTGTATATACGAGTGTGTCTGTGTGTCTTTCTGAGTGTGTCCTTGTGTGTTTGTGTGGTTGTGAGTGTGTGTATATATGAGTGTGTCTGTGTGTATGACTGAGTGTGTCCTTGCGTGTTTGTGAGTGTGTGTATATGCGAGTGTGTCTGTGTGTGTGACTGAGTGTGTGTATACATGAGTGTGTCGATGTGTGTGACTGAGTGTGTCCTTATGTGTTTGTGTGTTTGTGAGTGTGTGTATATACGAGTGTGTCTGTGTGTATGACTGAGTGTGTCCTTGCGTGTTTGTGAGTGTGTGTATATGCGAGTGTGTCCGTGTGTGTGACTGAGTGTGTGTATACATGAGTGTGTCGATGTGTATGACTGAGTGTGTCGTTGTGTGTTTGTGAGTGTGTGTATATACGAGTGTGTCTGTGTGTATGACTGAGTGTGTCCTTGTGTGTTTGTGAGTGTGTGTATATGCGAGTGTGTCCGTGTGTGTGACTGAGTGTGTGTATACATGAGTGTGTCGATGTGTATGACTGAGTGTGTCATTGTGTGTTTGTGTGTTTGTGTGTTTGTGAGTGTGTCCTTGTGTGTGTGTGATGAGGCTGTTGATAATCTTGTAACCAGGTTATACATTAATACACGCTCACTACTGACACGCACCCACACTCACACTAAGTCACAGCATTCACAGAAACCGGGAACCGGAAGCGGAAACCGGAACCAGAACCGAAACCGGGAACCGGAACCGGAAACGGAACCGGAAACGGAACCGGTAGCACTTACATATTTACAGTGAAAGACTGCAGTCTGCAAGCTGGTGGCAGCAAAGTGTTGATGAAGTATGACGAGAGAAGCAGGACCTCTCTGCCACTAGCATCAGCTCCAAACTTGCCATGACAACCAGTCCTCAGACCCCATTAAAGCGTCCTCGCTGTCGTCTGGCATCCGGAAACACGGCGTCCCGTCGGGAGGCAGCGTCCGCCGTCACGTGACGTGATGGTCATGTGCCACGTTATTAACTCGGGCACGTCACGCGAGATGTCGGGGTCGGGGCAAGGCGGGGCCGGAGAGGAGGTGTGCCCGGGGCCGGGGTGTGTGTGTGCTCGGGGGAGGCGGGGCCGGGCGGGGTGTGTGCCCTGGGGGGGGGGGAGGGGAGGTCCTGGGGGTGTGCCCGGGGGAGCGGGGTGTGCCAAGGCCGGGAGGGGTGTGCCCCGGGTGTGGGAGTCCCGGTGGTGTATGGTGTGTGCCCGGGGGCGGGCGGGGTGTGGGCCCGCGGGAGGGGGGGGGTGTCCCCCTGAGCAGAGGCCGGCCTCCCCCGGAACTCCCCCCCCCCCCCCCCCCCCCCCTACCCTCTCCACCCGCTGACAGCGTGCTCCGCCCACCACTCAGCTCCAGCGTCAACCAGACTGACCCTGACACCGTGTTACACGCAGAGGTTCTCAGTGATACACAGATGTTCTCAGGTATTCATTGTGACACACGTATAAGTTCACAGAGTTACACGCAGAGGTTCTCAGTGATACACAGAGGTTCTCATGTATTCATTGCGACACACGTATATGTTCACAGAGTTACACACAGAGGTTCACAGTGATACACAGAGGTTCTCATGTATTCATTGTGACACACGTATATGTTCACAGAGTTACACACAGAGGTTCTCAGTGATATGCAGAGGTTCACAGTGATACACAGAGGTTCTCAGGTATTCATTGTGACACATGTATAAGTTCACAGGGTTACAGACAGAGGTTCACAGAGTTACACATAGAGGTTCTCATGTATTCATTGTGACACATGTATATGTTCACAGGGTTACACACAGAGGTTCACAGTGATACACAGAGGTTCTCAGGTATTCATTGTGACACACATATAAGTTCACAGAGTTACACACAGAGGTTCACAGTGATACACAGAGGTTCACAGTGATACACAAAGGTTCACAGTGATACGCAGAGGTTCACAGTGATACACAGAGGTTCACAGTGATACACAGAGGTTCGCAGCTATTCATTGTGACACACATATAAGTTCACAGAGTTACACACAGAGGTTCACAGTGATACACAGAGGTTCACAGTGATACACAAAGGTTCACAGTGATATGCAGAGGTTCACAGTGATACACAGAGGTTCACAGTGATACACAGAGGTTCGCAGGTATTCATTGTGACACACATATAAGTTCACAGAGTTACACACAGAGGTTCACAGTGATACACAGAGGTTCTCAGGTATTCATTGTGACACACATATAAGTTCACAGAGTTACACACAGAGGTTCACAGTGATACACAGAGGTTCACAGTGATACACAAAGGTTCACAGTGATACGCAGAGGTTCTCAGGTATTCATTGTGACACACGTATATGTTCACAGGGTTACACACAGAGGTTCACAGAGTTACACAGTTACACATAGAGGTTCTCATGTATTCATTGTGACACACATATAAGTTCACAGAGTTACACACAGAGGTTCACAGTGATACACAGAGGTTCTCACATATTCATTGTGACACACGTATATGTTCACAGAGTTACACACAGAGGTTCACAGTGATACACAGAGGTTCTCAGGTATTCATTGTGACACACATATATGTTCACAGAGTTACACACAGAGGTTCACAGAGTTACACATAGAGGTTCTCATGTATTCATTGTGACACACGTATATGTTCACAGGGTTACACACAGAGGTTCACAGTGATACACAGAGGTTCTCAGGTATTCATTGTGACACACGTATAAGTTCACAGAGTTACACACAGAGGTTCACAGTGATACACAGAGGTTCACAGTGATACACAAAGGTTCACAGTGATACACAGAGGTTCACAGTGATACACAGAGGTTCACAGTGATACACAGAGGTTCTCAGCTATTCATTGTGACACACATATAAGTTCACAGAGTTACACACAGAGGTTCACAGTGATACACAGAGGTTCTGAGGTATTCATTGTGACACACGTATATGTTCACAGGGTTACACACAGAGGTTCACAGAGTTACACAGTTACACATAGAGGTTCTCATGTATTCATTGTGACACACATGTAAGTTCACAGAGTTACACACAGAGGTTCACAGTGATACACAGAGGTTCACAGTGATACACAGAGGTTCAAAGTGATACGCAGAGGTTCACAGTGATACACAGAGGTTCTCAGCTATTCATTGTGACACACATATAAGTTCACAGAGTTACACACAGCTATTCCCAACACCCAGCGTGCTGTTACACAGTGCAGCGTCACCTTACAACTTAGGCTTTGATTGGATTTAACGCACCCAACATGTGTCCCACATTTACTTCATCATCATCATCATCATCATCATCATCATGCTGTCGGTCGCGATGCGGCAAAGACTGCTTTCATTACTTGACTGCCGCTCTCCATTTATTTTGTGCGGTTGTACATTTCATGAAAGCTGCATGCAAAAGTGTTGAAGTGCTGCTGGCTTTTGCAAGTTACCAGCGGCACTCTCTCGGGGAGCAAATAGAGGTTTCACACCAGCAAGGACATGTCAAGACAGGCACAAAACTATTTGTCCTTGTAGTGGCTGGTTGGGAGATGTTGGGAGATCCATACATCAACTGCCCTTAATGCTACCACAGTGACATGGTTTTCTGTTTAAGGTTTGCTCCCTTAGCCTTCGGTTCTGTCATTTACTTAGGCTTAGAATACACGTTGCTGGCAAATCTACCTTCAACTATACCACCCCAGTAACCTGGAGATAGATTCAATACAACCGATTGTCCCGGATAATCATAACCTATTGTTTGTTTGTTGAGGTTTTACTTGCTCGCAACATCTTCGGTCATGTGAGTGTGCATAAAAAGAGTGTTTTTTTGTCTTCCCCCGACGAGCTGGCATTAGAGGCCTATATCAGCCAGAAGAGGATCTGTAAGTTCATTGCTGTTATGTTCGGCCATTCCGTTTAGTCAACCGTGCAACGGAAGTAGATCCCTTCACGATCGACAGCATGCGTCTTCGTGCTCATCAGCGCGCGACCGTCCCTCCTCGGCCTGCCCCTACCGCCCTCTACTGGTACTAGTAGTAGGACTCATACTAGTACTACTAGTCCTAGTCAAACAGCTGAAGCTAGGCGCCTCACGTCTGAACGATAATACCAGCTGTTGCGCAGTTTGTCCCCGGGATGTCCCCACCAGGGGGCTCCACTTATAACACTACAAAGTGTGAATGCGGGGACCAGTTGGAATTGACTGCGAGGACCATCAGCAGTGAGTGTGGGGGCCAGTCGGCAGGGACTGCGGGGACCAGTCGGCAGTGACTGGAGGGAGCAGTCGACAGGGAGTGTGGGTACCAGTCTACAAGGACTGCGGGGACCAGTCGGGAGGGACTGCGGGGACCAGTCGCCAAGGATTGCAGGGACCAGTGAAGAGGGACTGTAGGGACTGTGGGGACCAGTCGGCAAGGGGTGCGGGAACTAGTCGGCAATGACTGCAGGGAACCAGTCGACAGGCGGTGCGGGGACCAGTCGGCAGGGACCTGCGGGACCAGTCGGCAGCGACTGCGGGGACCAGTCGCTGCTAGTTTGTTTGTTTGTTTGCTGTTGTTTTACGTCCTTGCTACATCTAAGGTCATATCAGGTTGGGTACCGACTTGTGACAGTGCGCACTCATGGCGACTTTATAGTGCTGTCCCACTGGGAAACCAGGCCACCGGCACCAACCTGGTATCCCACTCAGTCACATTATCCTGACACTGAGCACACCAGTCCTTGCCCTGTCCTAATAATGCGGAGCGCCTGGCTAGGAACCGACAAGTATAAATTGTTTAAGTCACTGGCTTGACTCGACCAGGGTTCGAACCCGCGACCCCACGATCTACCAGAAGAAGTGCAGCCAGTCGGTGGCGACAGGTGCCTCTCGTCCATTACCGATACCAATCTGCGCCGCCATGACAGTCGGCGCCCCGCCACGGCCCGCCCGGCGTTGGGCTGGGCCGGGAGGGGGGCGGTCTGCCCGCCGGGCGGGGCGGTGTGTACGCCGGTGATACGGGCAGAATGCGCCGGGGGCCACTCTCAGCCGGAGGCTGCCACGCCCCAAGGTCAGCGCTGATGAAACCAAGGTCATGAACTGTGTCACTGATACGATATGTGCCTCTATATCAGGGCTTGGTGTTCAGTGGCGGCACTAAGTGTCAGCACGGCAAGGAAGGCGGGCAACAATAACAGGGCGGGGGGGGGGGGGGGGGAGGAATCATTATAAATGTGATATCCGTGAATTAGGTTGTGTGGATACTGGTCACTTAGTTGTGATTCTGTACACATAGTGGTCACTTGGTTGTGATTCTGTACACATGGTGATTACTTGGCTATGATTCTGTACATATAATGATATATTGATTACTTGGATGTGATTCTGTACATATGCCAATTATTTGGCTGTGATTCTGCAGAGCTAGTTCTGACTTTAGCATGCGCGGAACCAGTGGGCCACAACTGGTTCATCAAAGGCTGTGGTATGTGCTATCCTGTCTGTGGGAAAGTCGAAATATAAAAGACTCCTGGCTCCTTATCGGAAAGAGTAGCATGTGTGGTGGGAGCGAGTTTCCTCCAAAGAAATATGTCAGAATGACCATATTTTTTGCGTCCAATAGCCGATGATAAAATCAATGTGCTCTCAAGGCGTCATTAAATAAAACAAACTTTCCTTTTTGACTTTAGAACGCAGCCTGACCGCGAACACTGTGCGCATGTGCACGTCTTTTATCACACGTGACACGACCATTATGAGCATGCGCCGCTATGTATGCTGGTTAATTATAGACAGCAGCTGCGCGCGCATCGCCCCCCCCCCCACACATTGCCCCCCCCCCTCCACCTCGAGCCCCTCACAACCCCCCTTCTACGTCCCTCCCCCTGCAGCTCTCCTCCTTGCAAGCTACCTCACATCATACACTCTCCCCCCCCCCCCTCAGCCCCCCCCCCCCCCCCTCACACCGATCCCGGTGTCTACCTCAATACTGCAGTCATACATACTGCCAGCAGTCAATCCCCCCCACCCACACTCACACCCGCTCCCAGCTGACTACCTCAAATCCTGCAGTCATACATACTGCTGAGCAGTCAACCCCCCCCCTCCCCCACACACATCCTCCCAGCTGACTACATCCAATCCTGCAGTCACACAACGCCCCCCCCCCCCCCAATTCATCTAGTATACAACACCTCTCCGCAAATCATGTAGTTATACAACGCCCCCCCAAATATCATGTAGTCATACAACGCCTCCCCCCATATTGTAGTCATTACAACGACCCCCTCCCCCAAAAAAATTCCGTACTTATCCTGCAGACACCCTCCCCAATCCTGTGGTACAACGCCCCCCCCCCACAATCTGTGTCATACAACGCCCCCCATAACGTTAGTTTTCATAAACGCCTCCCCCTTAATGTAGTCATAACAACGCCCCCCCCACCCCCAAACAAATCCTGTTGTCATACAACACCCACCCCCAAACAAATCCTGTAGTCATACAACGCCCCCCCCCCAATCATGTTATTCATACACGCCACCCCCCCCCCCATAATGTAGTCATACAACGCCCCCCCCATATGTAGTCTTGCAACGCCCCCCCCCACCCAAACAAATCCTGTAGTCATACAACACCCCCCCCCCCATCACACACGCGAGGTGATTACACTAAGGTTGATACATGGTGTGTGTGGAGGGGTGTTCATACTAGATTTGATAAACGATGTGTGTGTGCGTGTGTGTGCGTGTGTGTGCGTGTGTGCGTGCGTGTGAGTGGGGGTGGGTTGATACACAGTATGGGATGGGGGTCATACTAGACTTAATACTATAATATACTAGATCACCATTCCAGCCGCGCGGTGCATTGTGGGACGCGTGGAAGAAAAACAAACCCTTCCCAAAGGACATGGCCAATGCTAATACACTGGGTGCAGATATGAAATGTGCTAGTTTCAGCTCATCTCAGCTTTTGTTTGAAACATAGAATACTAACTAAAAAAAATAAAAAAAAAATAAAGATGTTAATCTTTTATCTAGCATTGCATTTACATCAATATAATCAGCACATCCTATGCCATGTGCATTTAGATTTATACAAATCTGGGCACTCTGACTCGTGTTAGAGCCATAGCCATAGCCAGTTTTACTTATTTTATTCATGTTTTTATTATATCCTATGGTTAATAACATTTGTTTGGCTAGGAAATGGGTAGGGTTAGTCAGACATTGGCTATATATTTCTTTGAAACAAGATTTCGTTGACACATTTGACATTTTAATATTTAGAACAAGAATTACTTATGTCTAATCAATGGTGATGTAAACATCAGCCTGTAAAGCGATGGAAATTGTATGTTTCTTAGCTCAAAATGCTTAATTATAGAGAGTTGTGTCTTAAACGTATTCATTGTATTATTTATTATATTGCATGTGTGTGGTTTGTTGGTGGGTGGGTGGGGGTGTTTGTGGGTGGTGTTGGTTGTGGGTGGGTGGGGTTGTTGGTTTTTTGTGGTTGTGTTTGTGTGGTGTGTTGTTGTTGTGTTGTTTTTGTGTTGTGTTGTTTTTGTTTGTTTTGGGGGGGTGTGTGGTTGTGTTGGGTTGGGTGGGTGGGGGTGTTTGTGGGGTGGTGGTGTTGGTTGTGGGGTGGGTGTGGGTTGGTGTTGGGTTTTCCCATTTTCATCACCCCCACGACACATGCATCCATGTTTGTGCCAAATTGTTATGTATTTTTTATTAATTTTGAATAAAATCAAAGTTTTGCCCTACGCTTATCGGCAAACTCAATGGCTGTACGCCTTTGTTTTTCTCTAATGCCGTTTTCAGTGCATGCACAGTCGGAATGGCGATCTCGTCTATTGAGGATTTGCATCAAACGATTAACACCACGTGACCAGTGCCTCGTCGGCCATCATGGGTGAATGGAAAGTACAGCATAACACTGTCGATGCGGCAAGGGCATTAATATCGCCAGGATTTTGGGTTTAATTTGACCAAATTTCACTTTTTGAATGACCTATTCTCATAAATAACATTATTTCAACCCCTGATTGAATTTTCATGCTTCTAAATAACAGAATTAGATCGTAGCAGTGAATAGATTTGTGCTTTTGTTTTATTTACATACACTTGAAAGGAGAGTTAACTGCTTCTATCCAACCACGATGCAGGAATAGTGTGATGCCTACGTCACACGCAAACCTCAATACACTGTGTGTGTGACCATACCAGGCTTGGTACATGATGTGTGTGACCATACCAGGCTTGGTACATGATGTGTGTTTGACCATACCAGGCTTGGTACATGATGTGTGTGTGTGACCATAAAAGGCTTCGTACATGATGTGTGTGTGTGTGGGTGGTGATACACAATACAGGATGGGGTCACACTAGACTTAATACATGATGTGTGTGTGACCATACCAGGCCTGGTACACGATGTGTGTGTGACCATACCAGGCCTGGTACATGACGTGTGTGTGACCATACCAGGCCTGGTACATGACGTGTGTGTGACCATACCAGGCCTGGTACATGACGTGTG
>CM059187.1:157677734-157701020 GCA_030323885.1 Branchipolynoe longqiensis | reverse complement strand
CGCCGGATGGATCCGTTCTTGCTCAGCCCAGCTGAGGTGAGGATGGCGCAGCCTCTCAGCGGAAGTTCATCGGGTTCTTGCCAGATGGTACTGCCAACTGAAGTTGCTGCCCGACCCCCTATGTTACCGTCCGCAGGCTCTGAGGATGTAGGCGCTAGAACCTTAGGGAGTCTGGCGCCGGCACCTCATGACAACGGACGGTCAGTAGGGGGAGGTTCTTGTGTGCGGATGGACGTCAACTCTGTTGAGTCTACCCCGGTTGTGGGCGGTGAGCTGCTTCGGCCTCCTGCCCCTTCTCGTGAGTCCGGTGCGCTGACGGAGGCGCAGGTGAGGATGGCTGTACAGCGTGACACTGATCCTCGCTCGGAGGTTGTGTCGGTGCCCCCATAGGCATCGATCCCTGCTGCAAAGGTGTCTTACGGGTCGTTTGACTATCGCTATCATAATAGCGATGGTTCTAACGTACCGTGCCTGTAGATGTTGACGACGTTCCCGTTGGTGGCAGTGTGGAGACTGCACATCCGTCGGGATCGGTCGCTCCCTGTTCTGAACAAGAGCAGGGGGGGACGATCGGAGGACGGGTCGGATAGCCCACATGCTTGCGTGTTGGGCTGCCAACAGGAGGTTCGAGGTAGAGCTCGGCTATGCGATCTCTGAGGATCTTACTCTGTCGTCTGAGTGGATCGTTAGGTCACGGGGGGGTGGACCGGTTAAGCTGGCGCGGTTTCTTTCGGGAAACGTGGCTGGTTTGACCGAGGCTACCCTGTCGCGGCTATGGAACGACCCTCACGAGCAGCCATGTAGTATTATAGACTATATGGTCTGGGAGCAGGGGCACCATCGGCTGGTGCGGTCCCAGGGCGCGCACGGGGATTACGGTGTCTCCGATGACGAGGGCTGGGCCGAGCCCGAGAGCCGTCCCCGTACTGCGTTGGAGTGGTACAACATCCATTTATGTGACATATTTGGAGGGTTGAAAGATCCAATGAGGGGGATGGCTACACGAAGCAGGAGTTGGCATGTCTGGGTTATGTCCGCCGTGTGTTTCGCCCAGGACAGACTTGTCTGTTCTGTGAGCTTAACCCGGTCGGGCGTAGGCAGACCCCAAAGCTGTTTCTGCGGTGGGGGCCGTTGGCTCGGCACATTTGTGAGAGCCACCTGCACACCGCTCCTCTATGGAGGTGCACGAGACCATTTAACGTGGCGAGTGGGTCTGAGGGCTGTCCAACGCTTAAGGCGACTGGACTGTACTACTCGACTCCTCGCCGCTGTGAGATGATCAAGCATCTCCTGGAGGGCCACGGACATATGATGATGGACGTCGTGAAGGGACTGAGTGTGATTCAGTGGGATCCTCAGTCCATGTCGAAGAGAGCGGTGTCCTTCACGATGAAGCAGCGCATGGACTTTCATTATAGCAGGGAAACCCTGGTGCTGCCCAAGCAGCACAGGTTGATTGCCCTGTTCATATATGTTCCTGGGTCGGCGGAAGTACGTCGTGAGCGGTTCTACACCGGTCGCGGCGCATCTTTGGCGAAACGGGGCAGGGGTCGTGGTGCTGTTGCCGTGAGGAGGGACCAGCAGGGGCGAGCAGCTCCTGTGGCCTCTTCGAGCTCTGGGCGGGGTGTTAGGACCGTCCAGGGGAAAGGCAAGGGGAGAGGTAAGAGGTCCTCGTCCCTGGTGCCGTTGCGCGATGGCTCGGCCATACAGCTGCAGCGGAATCAGGGGTCGGACAGGTCAGCTTCGCCTCCCCCACCGCCGCCTCCACCCCCTCCATCTGCTGCCCAGCAGGGGTTGAGAGACTGGCCTGAGTTGCCAGTCGTGACCATCGATCCGGAGGTAATGGGGTTGAGGGGCGTGCGCCATCGTAAGCGTCGGAAACTGGTGACTGAGCTGACACCCGACACTCTGAGTGCGGTGGTGGCACGGGCTCCGGTGACCGTGGCGACGGTGCCAGTGGCATCGGTGTCGCAACCGGTGTCATTGGGTCAGGTTCCGCGGCGACGTGTGTCGGCGGCTGCGGGATCTGCCTCTCAGTTGGCAGTGACGCCGTCTGCAAGCTCGGTTGCGAAACCAGCGGCGACTGCTCCTGTGGTTGGTTCCTCTCCAGTGGTGGTACCTGTGCGACCGGTGGTGGCTGCGGCCCCGCTGGTCGATCACGGTGTCGCTCTGGCATTGGACGGGATCACGGAGCGTCTCTGTGAGGCCAACCGTGTGGACGTTACGGCCAGAATTTCTGAGTCGGTCGGCGGCCTGGTCAAAGCCTTCATTGGGGGCTTTGACGCGGTCGTCGCGCAGACGCAGGAGGTTCTGGCGCGTCAGGCTGAGGGTAGGCGCGGTGCTGACTTCGACAATGTCGTAGAGGACAAGAAGATTGTCGAGCGGAAGGTGGCAGTATCGCGCGAGCAAAGGGCGCGGCAGGCTGCAGTCATTGACGATGTCGACATGACTTTTTCTGCCGCGTTCCACTTGGACTTCCGGAGTTGGGATGGTTCATTGCGCGCTTTGGATCTTTCCGGCTTCAGCGTCGAGGACAGGCTGCACGGCCTGCTGGACAGCTTGGTGGCTGATGCTGCTGCGGCACATCGGGCGCTGCTGGCGCGGGCAGCGAGGGCGCCTGCTGACGCAGACGGTGACATCCAGATGACAGGTGACGGGAAGGTGGACGGCGATTAGTCGTCGTTCTGTCCTGTCCGAGTGATTTTGGACATCACGTCGAAATTCAGATGACAGGTGACGGGGTGGTGGACGACGTTGAACTGTTGGTACAGTTGGGCTTCGCTCTCCTCTGTTCGAGGGATTCTGGATACCGTGATGTCTCGGATGACAGGTGGCAAGCTAGGTTAGCGGTGGTTGACTGCTCGCGCAGTTAATCGGCGCCAGCCCTGTCCGAGGGATTCCGGGTTCCACGTCAGGGGTAATTGAAAGACCAGCACCCCTGTGGCGGTTATTAATAATTTTTTTATATTTATATATATACTTTAATAAATATATCAAATACATTTTTTTTTTTCCTGATGAATTCATCTCCCTTAAGGAGGTGGATACCGCCTTGTATATATATATATGTATATTGTTACTAATATAATATTGTATATACCTTTTTAGTACTTCGGTGCTATTTTTACATTGATAACCATGATGTATTTGGCATATCGTACTGCTCTATTCCAATATTATTTTTCTTTTGCAGTACGATTGTTCATGATATATGTTATGGTGAAGAGCTTAGCTTTCTCCCGATTGGAGGATCTAGCTTCTTGTGTTCTGCCTATTTTTCTGCAGTAGGGGTCGGAATAGTTTTTTTTATATATATACTAAATAAATTATTTCTAAAAATATTCCTCAACTTTCACCCCGTTTTTGACTTCCTTGTTCCACACTATTAGGACATATGATATTCTAAATTAATTTAGTGGAACGAGGTGGTCAATGGTGTGGGAGTTGGTGGGTTGACACTGTCCATTTTACACTAAAAGATTTTCCTATGCAGTGTCGCCCTGGCTCTTATTTTATGCTGCATTCTTTATTTTAAAATTACTGCTATGGTAAGCGCTTCCAGCAGAACATGATTGACAGCGTGTGCGTCGGCTCCTGTTATGACAGGGGAGGATGCACATGGGGTGTAATTTTCTTTGTAGGAGGCCGGGTTCTTGCTGGCGCCCATTGCTTCTTATAAAATGTATTGCATTCCTGAACGTTGTATCTGCGGAGACTTTCTCAATTGTTATAAGTAACACCGCCCTTCTACTTTCATGCACTCTGCACCGGAGCGGGTCACCGAGCGTGACGGGTCCTGGGTGCGGCGGCGTGACGTGTCCGCGGTGTAATACCGTCTGTGATCTACTGGCCAGGCGACGCGGGCACAAGGAGGACGGACTGAGGAAGCTCAAGGAGGAGCCGCTCCGCGTAGAAGGAGGAGCGCCCCGCTAACGGTTCTTCTGAGATGGGGGGCGGACTGAGTAGTTCCTTGCTTCCTTCTGTCGAGGGGGTTCCACTTGTGGGGTATGAATTCTCTCCCAGCAAAAAACATTCTATACACCAACTACATAGAGGCTGGGAGAGGTCGTCTTTGTGCGACTCATTTAAAGACTCTTTCTTCACCTAGACTGATAACATGTTTGCCTTGCAGCTAGCTAGATTCATATCGCTATTTTCGCTGCAGGCAGGTCTAGGAATTGCGCAAAAGGATACATAGCTTTGTAAGGCTTCTCTCCCTTTCAAGTTAGTTCTCATGTTGACTTCTATCATTTCTCGATTCTCATCGGTTTGCATTCTGCAACCGGTGAGACTCTAAGGGGGGCAGTGTAGTAGTCTGAACATGAGCTCTACTATCACGCGGTAGCAGCGGAGACTACGGCGCCATCAGCGCAGTTCCACTACACTGCGCTAGGTGGCGGCACGGGTCACCACCGGTCAGACCCCAACTGGGCTGACCTCTACTGCGTGTGGTTGACCCACCCCCCCACACACACCTATAGAGTCGATGTGGGATCTGGCGAGTCAGGGGGCGGGTCAGACAACTACTGACGCCGCGGAGAGCAGAGGGTTCAATAAACCAGGTGAAGCGTACACTGAATTGAATCTTGGTGTTCTTTCGTGTGAGAAAGGGTGAGTCGGAGGGCCGTGGGCCATTACATATATATATATACTAGATTAATTATTTCTAAATATTCCTCAACTTTCACCCCGTTTTGACTTCCTTGTTCCACACTATTAGGAAATATTATATTCTAAATTTATTTAGTGGAACGAGGTGGTCAATGCTGTGAGAGTTGGTGGGTAGACACTGTCCATTTTACACTAAAAGATTTTCCTATGCAGTGTCGCCCTGGCTCTTATTTTATGCTGCATTCTTTATTTTAAATTTACTACTATAGTAAGCGCTTCCGGCAGAACATGATTGACAGCGTGTGCGTCGGCTCCTGTTATAACAGGGGAGGATGCACATGGGGTGTAATTTGCTTTGTAGGAGGCCGGGTTCTTGCTGGCGCCCATTGCTTCTTATGAAATGTTTTGCATACCTAAACGTTGTATCTGCGGAGACTTTCTCAATTGTTATAAGTAACACCGCCCTTCTACTTTCATGCACACTGCACCGGAGCGGGGCACCGAGCGTGGCGGGTCCTGGGTGTGGCTGTTTGGCGTGTCCGCGGTGTAATACCGTCTGTGATCTACTGGCCAGGCGACGCGGGCACAAGGAGGACGGACTGAGGAAGCTCGAAGAGGAGCCGCTCCGCATAGAAGGAGGAGCGCCCCGCTAACGGTTCTTCTGAGATGGGGGGTGGCGGGGGGCGAACTGAGTAGTTCCTTGCTTCCTTCTGTCGAGGGGATTCCACTTGTGGGGTATGAACTCTCTCCCAGCAAGAAACATTCTATACACCAACTACATAGACAGGTTGGAGAGCTTACCTCGATCGGGCTATGATGGTTAAATACCTCATTCGAGCCCCGGTGCAATTTCCAAGGTCGAATTTCATATAGGATTAAGGTGGAGGTTCACAAATATGGTTGTGGAACACTGAGTTTTAGGAGGTTTTCATATTGGAATACATCACTAGAAAGCCAAAAATTATATCTAATTTCCTGGATATTCCTAGGACATTTAGTTGGGACCGGATTGAGTAAATTAACAGTGAATATTAGGAAATAATTCAGTAGTTACAACACATGTCTACAGGACAGAACTGCCCATGATAGTACTGTGTGGGTATAGCCATAAATCCTAAACAATAGAGGAACCTCCAGTCAACCATGGGGGTATATGCTGGTCTGTGGCCCACTCATATACTTCCACTTGCCACTGGGGGAGGTCCTGTGGGGACTGTTGTACATCATTTAGATATATTTTTTGCATTCCAATATATATATATGCATAATAAATAATTCACTGTGATTATGCATCTGATGCATTACCACCACAAATATGGCTTGTCTTGCTGGTACAACATTAAGAAAAACCTACCTTAAGTATTATTGTATTTGATTTATTTGATTGTTGGTTTTTATTTCTATTCATATTATTTATGGGAAGGCCGGTGCCGGAAGGCCTGGGGATGGAAGGCCAGTAAGCTATGTTCATAAATAACACTGTAATTATGCATCTGGTGCATAATCCCCACAAATATGGCATTTCTTGCTGGTACAGCAACATTAACTTACCTTGTATATTATTTCATTTATTTTATTTTTGGTTATCACATTTTATTTATATTTATATTATTTGAATTGAGGCCTGCTAGCGGGAGTCTTGGTGCCGGGATGCCAGGAACCCAGGCGCCCTGAATCCCTGCGCCAATAGGCTGCCGTCTTCTCTCCCAAACCCAAACACCCTATGCCTATTATAAATGCTATACATATACATATATATACATACATATACATATATATTAATATACACATACATATATACATACATACATATACATACATACATATTAACATACATATACACATACATATATATATATATATACATATACATATATATACATATACATACATATACATCTATATATACACATATGCAGACATATATACATGACTCTATATATATGCATATAAATACATATTGTATTTAGAGATGACTCCATTTGTCACTGCTAAGTTAATCCATATGTAGTCTGTGTCACTATCAGACTTATTGCAACAATGCAAGGGGCCTAACCCACTTTCACATTTTATTTTTGATTATGCATGTACATGTATGCATACACATACTTTTAAAGGTATATGTATATATGCACATATGCACATACATATGTATGTATTATATATAATATACAATATATCAATAATATTGCAATATCAGGTGAAGAATAACTTACCAGTGTTCCTAAATGTAAGGATGACTGCCAGATCCTTCACAATGGTAATCCATTTGCAGGTAGCAAGTTGACTGTTGTGTAGTGTGTGCCTTCAGAAATATGTGTGTGCAGTGCACTGTGGCACAGACCCTTATAAACCAAATCCAATCCACTCTCACACCTATTCAAAGGGCATAAGCTCTGACACATTCACACTCAGTGAACTCAGCTGTCAGTAGGGGTGCAGCCCAGTGAACCATTGGCAACCTGAGGTGTGAAAGCTTTCCTTGGCAGTTTTTGGTTAAAATCTGAGTGTTAAAGTGTCAGAGGTTGCAATAAGTCTGAGAGTGAAACAGACTACACATGGGTTAACTTACCAGTGACAAATGGAGGACCACTCTACAATATATGATGCAGTCATCTCTAAATACAGTGTGTATTCACATATATATATATATATATAATTATGTAGTCACATATATAGGTCTCCATATATATATATGCATACATATATGTATATGTGAATGGATGTATATATAGACATATATAATATATATAGGTGTATATGTAATATTTATATATGTATATAACATAGGTATAGGTACACATAGGTATATGTATATTTATATGTATACACATATCTATGTGTATATGTATATTTATATCGATATATATATATCTTTTATATATGTATATACATCTATATGAATTCCTGCTTACTTAATAACAGCGCTTGCTAGATTAACGGCATCGACACAAAAACCGATTGAGAGGATTGATATCGATCACATTATTTGATTCGACAATTTAATCGGTTATGCTCTGGTACAATTCGCATCTATATATATATAAAAATATATCTATATATATATATATATATATGTAATTAATCGTCTTACTCGATGCGTACCACGGCGCAACTGTCAATCGGGTGAAGTCAGGTCATATGAAGTCAGGATGGTGAAGTCGGGTCGGTTGAAGTCGGGTCGGGTGAAGTCGGGTCAGGAGAACTCGGGTCGGTTCAAGACGGGTCGGTTCAAGGAGGGTCGGTTCACGTAGGGTCGGGTCAAGTA
The DNA here is from genome assembly GCA_030323885.1 of Branchipolynoe longqiensis. NCBI lineage: Eukaryota > Metazoa > Annelida > Polychaeta > Phyllodocida > Polynoidae > Branchipolynoe > Branchipolynoe longqiensis. Next base: position 157,693,141 of record CM059187.1, on the reverse strand, counting down.
AAGTCGGGTCAGCTAAAGCCGGATCAGGTAAAGTCGGGTCGGATAATGTCATGTCGACTAAAGTCGGGTCGGCTAAAGTCGGGTCTGGTAAAGTCGGGTCCGGTAAAGTCGTTGGTTTGTTTGTTTCATGACCCCCCCAGCACAAAAAGTAGACATCGGTTATTTGGGGGTTGGGTAAAGTCGAGTCGGATGTAGTCGATGTAGTCAAGTCGGGTAAAGTCGAGTCAGGTAAAGTCAAGTCAGCTAAAGTAGAGTCAGGTAAAGTAGAGTTGGGTAAAGTAGAGTCGGGTAAAGTAGAGTCAGTTAATGTAGAATCAGTTAATGTAGAGTCAGTTAATGTAGAGTCCAGTAAAGTCAGGTCGGGTAAAGTACAGTCGGGTAAAGTACAGTCGGGTAAAGTCGAGTCTGGGACTCTCGGCCTGCAGGCGCCGGGACTCTCGGCCTGCAGGCGCCGGGACTCTCGGCCTGCCGGCGCCAGGACTCTCGTCCTGCCGGCGCCGGGACTCTCGGCCTGCCGGCGCCGGGACTCTCGTCCTACCGGCGCCGGGACTCTCGTCCTACCGGCGCCGGGACTCTCGGCCTGCCGGCGCCGGGACTCTCGACCTGCCGGCGCCGGGACTCTCGTCCTGCCGGCGCCGGGACTCTCGTCCTGCCGGCGCCGGGACTCTCGGCCTGCCGGCGCCGGGACTCTCGGCCTGCCGGCGCCGGGACTCTCGTCCTGACGGCGCCGGGACCTCTCGTCCTGACGGCGCCGGGACTCCTCGTCCTGACGGCGCCGGACTCGCATTCTCCTGGCTGCGCCAGCCTCCCGCACCGGTCTTATGTCCCGATAAATAATATGAATAGAAATAATAAGTGATAGAACCGAACAGGGGAGAAGAAATTAGATCAAAGGAGCAACGCAATACAGTAGTTTACGGGTGAGGCTATTTTCTCTGATGTTGATTTTGATGACGCGGTTCGGACTTCCACCTCGAACGCCGAAGTAGAACCACGACCTACATGTGACCCAACACCCAGATGGACTCTGGAGGACGGATCGACAAGTATTCAACAGTGATCAGTTCTATCCTACACTAGCACTCACAAAGATAGAAGTTGTGCACTAGTGGCGACTAAGCTCTCTGCGATATCTAAATGATGTACAACAGTCCCCACAGGACCTCCCCCAGTGGCAAGTGGAAGTATATAAGTGGGCCACAGACCAGCATATACCCCCATGGTTGACTGAAGGTTCCTCTATTGTTTAGGAGTTATGGCTATACCCACACAGTACTATCATGGGCAGTTCTGTCCTGTAGACATGTGTTGTAACTACTGAATTATTTCCTAATATTCACTGTTAATTTACTCGATCCGGTCCCAACTAAATATCCTACGAATATTCAGGAAATTAGATATAATTTTTTGCTTTCAAGTGATGTATTCCAATATGAAAACCTCCCAAAACTCAGTGTTCCACAACCATATTTGTGAACATGCACATTAATCTTATATGAAATTCGACCTTCGAAATTGAACCGAGGCTCGAATTAGGTACTTTAACCACCGTAGCTCAAACGAGGTAAGCTCTCCAACCTGATAGAGGCTGGGGGAGGTCGTCTTTGTGCGACTCATTTAAAGACTCTTTCTTCACCTAGATTGATGACATGTTTGCCTTGCAGCTAGCTAGATTCACATCGCTATTTTCGCTGCAGGCAGGTCTAGGAATTGCGCATAAGGATACATAGCTTTGTAAGGCTTCTCTCCCTTTCAAGTTAGTGCTCATGTTGACTTCTATCATTTCTCGATTCTCATCGGTTTGCATTCTGCAACCGGTGAGACTCTAAGGGGGGCAGTGTAGTAGTCTGAACATGAGCTCTACTATCACGCGGTAGCAGCGGAGAGTACGACGCCATCAGCGCAGTACCACTACACCGCGCTAGGTGGCGGCATGGGTCACCACCGGTCAGACCCCAACTGGGCTGATCTCTACTGCGTGTGGTTGACCCACCCCCCACACACGCCTATTGAGTCGATGTGGGATCTGGCGAGTCAGGGGGCGGGTCAGACAACTACTGACGCCGCGGAGAGCAGAGGGTTCAATAAACCAGCGTGAAGCGTGCACTGCATTGAATCTTGGTGTTCTTTCGTGGATAACTGCGTGAGCGAGAGTCGGAAGGCCGTTGGCCATTACAATACTGATGATGATTATAATGATTGTAAAATGATATTTATACTTGTAGTAATACTAACAATACTAACAACAGTAATGACACTAAAGATACTGATAGTACTAATAGTTCTAGTGATACTAACAGTACTACTCTTATTAATGGTACTAATTCCATAACGCAAAAGCAACGTATGTAAAGTGGAAATTAAGAGTTTTATTGAATGACTCGAAGTATCTCATAGTTATATTGTCTTGTTCAGTCTATCATTGTCACATGTCGGCTACCAGGATGCTCAACCCTACCACCTCTCGGTCTTCCAGATGCGAGGGTGGGATGGCTGAGAAAAGGTGAGACAGCTCCACGCACCATGCCGGTTCGGGGCGGCTCCACGTGGTGGCGGCTGGAGTTTCGACTAGATGGTGTGGGGGTGCTGCGTTCGGTCCCTACCCATAAGGCAGTGCCAGGGGAGAGCGTCTGGATGTTTTGGTAGATGCTTTCGCACCCCAAATTATCCATGTTGGCTTCAACATGTGGCAATTCAATAACGCAAAAGCAAAGTATGTAAAGTGGTAATTAAGAGTTTTATTGTCTGAATGACTCAAAGTATCTCATAATTATATTGTGCGGTTCAGTCTATCATCATAACATGTCGGCTACCAGGACGCTCAACCAAAAGTAGAGGAGACCATCCTGGGAGCCGACACCATAAGATAGCGGGGCATATAGGTGTAGACCGCATTGGAGGACCAAGTCCAAAGTGCTTGTATTTCGTTTAGGTTTGAGCCTGCCAGGGCGCAGGCCTGGGCCCCCGCCCCTCCGCAGGCTGTGGAGCGTGAAAGCATTCGGCCAGAGATGGTCGGCCGCCCGCAGGGCAAGTCTGATGATGGCAGTCAGTGAGGCTGCTCGGAGGGGTGCGCGCGAAGTTGTCAAGAAGGCAGCACCCTTCTGGTACAGGTTACCCTGGCTGGCATAAGAGAGCCACACCTGGACAGTGCAACAAGGTGATCCTGGGATTGCCGGAACAGAGATGTTAATGGGTGGGCCCGACCTCCAGCGGGTCTTGGGGGAAATGACCCGGACGTTAAGGCCACCCATGGTGATGGTGACATCGGATGTGCGGAGTGCATGACTCTGAGTTGTGGCAGGGTCGGATTCAAGGAGATTTGACTGCCTCAGTAAGGTGAAATACCCGATCAGGAGGCTAGTGGTCAGGACCCTGGCGTTGGGACCCGTGGAGCGCTGATAGTGGAGAATGTTCTTGATGTCAGTGGGTGTTAGTGGTGGTGCCCGGCACGCATTGTGCATCATCGTGCACTGGACTCCCCTCTTGGTCGTGGCCAGCGTCTCGGATAGATGCAGTACGTATGACAGTATGTCGTACTGCATTGGGGCGAGTGGCAGTGCCCGATGGTGCCTCATGTAACAGATGTAGGTCCTCGCCTGCAGGTTCTTTATTGCGCCATGTGCCGGGTGCGAGGCCGGCCGCGATCAGGGCAAGTAGGCGTGCATGGCGTGCATCCGTGTAATCTGGGGAGAGAGGCAAAAGAGATGGTACGATTCCCAGAGTTTTACAGGGTCGGAGATAGTGCCTGATCATGGTCAGGGTATACTCATATTAGGCTGTACTGTGCGAGGATGAGGGAGGTCCTGCCCGCTGCCTCCGGATCGAACCCCATTCGGCTCAGGCCATCAGCCAGGATTAGTTCCTTGCCCACTTTGTGGTGCACGACAATGTCACAGCTTGCATGCGGCACAAACAGCAATAGTTCGCTTGCGCAGGCACATAGTACCTGATCACTTCCGGTGCAATTGGTGAGCACCTGCTGTGAGGCGGTATTGTCTGTATTGACGTGGATGGTGTAGTTTTCCGGGTTTGCCGGTGCAAGGGGTTTGATGGCAATTATCAGGTTGACCGCCTCCAGCTGTACGATGTCAGGGTAGCGGTCAGTGTGTTCGCAGGTGTAGTCTGTGGTGAAATAGTGTGTGGGTGAGTGGGCCCCGCCCCCCCCTGAGTGAGGAATCGCACTCAATCACCCAGGGTTCCCGCGGGTGGTCCTGTATCAGTACCAGTCTGTTGGTCGCCCGGGCATATTGGTGGAAGCAGGCAATGTCCATGAACAGCTCATCCGGGACCTGGTGCCTGCCTCTGAAGGGGGCATCTCGCAGTGCTCTTAGGATCCTCCCGATGAAGCGCTTGCCAGGCCGGACACATTTTGCTATCTGCTGTAGGCGGCCTACCAGTTGCTGCATCTCCCGCCTGGAGGCGAGCCTGCCACTGTTCCATTCCCTGCACTCCTGCAGCACGTCCTCCAGCTTGTCCTCCGGTATCTCGACCCTCATGTCAGTGATGGACATTTTAAATCTGAGCCACTCAAGTTGGTTTGTAGGGGGAATGCATTTCGATTTTGAGAGTGCAAGGCCGAGCTCACCGGTGATTCTCATCATGTCGTCGTATGCCTTCCATGCCTCGTTCCTGGCCGCCCCAACAAAATCATCAAGATAGCACAGGACATGGTGACCTCACTGTCTCATGAGGTACATGACCGCTGCTGTGGTTCTGGTGCATGCGAGGGATGAGGTGCGGCACCCGAAAGGGGGTGCAGCATCGATGTAGTACTTCTCATCGACCTGTATTCCCAGCAGGGGGGTGGGGAGAGGGCAGGTCCTCGCCAGCGAGGTCCATGATCCCGAGCAAGGTGTAAGCTAAGGGCTGTCCTTGATATTGTGCGCGCCTGATGCCGGCGTTGACGCTGGCCCCGGCTGGGTAGCTGAGGTCAACTATCACCCTCCGTTCGTCGGAGTTCCGTTTCTCCCTGGTCATCATCGGGCTCACCAATTTCCACGTGTGGAATGGTGGCGCAACAAATGGCCCGATGAGTGCTCGATGTTTGAGCTCGTGGGCGACGTACTTCCGTATGTGGTCAGAGTGATCATGTGACTCAACGTGGTTGGAAGTGGCTGGTACTGGCGGTAAGTCGGCTGAGTAGTCGACCGGCCAGCCAAATTCCAGGTAGTCGACTAGGTGGGTGTCCTGGTAGTCGACCAGTAGGCATCGCCATGCAGGGATGATGAGCGCTGAGGGAACTGGCAGTCTCACTCCGATATGATTTGGGAGGGCAGAGTCCCTTATGGCATCAGTTTCATCTAGCCTTTGTTGTTGGCCCATAGCTTCTGTATGGTGTATGGCCATATCTCCTGTAGTGTGTGGCGGTAAGTCGTCGGTGTATGTGGTGGGTTGTACAGAACTGTTGTGGTGGTATTACTATCTTTAATTATCTCATCGATGTCATCTGCTGGTGTATCTAGCAGTAAATAATCAGGGGGCCTGTCATCATAGTATACCGTGACACTGTCTGCATATGCTGTGGCGCCTGTGTTGGGGCGATGACCATCTATGTTGTCGCTAACAATGTTAGTGAGGTTGTTTACGCTACCTGTGGCGGCCCTTGCAGTTGGGCGGTGGCTGTTATGGTCGTGGCTGGGCCGTTGAGGTGGTGTGTGGCGTTGACGCCTGGTGTCGCCACGAGCTGGGTGCGGGGCTGGTTCCCGCCGGTTTGGTGGCCCGCGACAAGATGGCGGCGGGGCCCCGCTGGCGGTGGCGCCATGTAGTGTATCTGGTGAGAGACAAGGATGTAAACAACATGCTGGGTGTGCCGCATATTTACCGGTGGCTTCCCCGGGGGCTGCCCCGGGTAGGCAAAATGGCGGCTGACCTCGATTGCTGGCGGTTGTGCCACGTGGTCTGTTGTGTGTTGTGGGTGGTGGTGTCGGTCCCCGCTCATCGCCACCCCCGCACCTGGCGTGGTGGGGCGGTGTAGGTGGGTGGTGTGTGGCTTGCCCTTGAAGGGTGGTGGTGGGGAAGTCAGTGGCAACATGTGAAAGTAGGTCAGCAGTGTTACGGTGAGTAGGGCTTTCATCAGTTTCACAGAAATGGAGAAGAGAATCAGTGTCAGTATCAAAATATTCACCCACACCAACCTCGCTTTCCGTACCAACTACGTCGTCATCCCCTCGGTTCGACATCGCAGTCCTGTAGTGTTTGAGGAGCGGTGATGAGCTCAAGAATTAGGTCAGCCCGGGCTGCACAGGGTGTGCTAACCGGCATCACCGCCTGGAGGGCCGCTACTGGTGTGACTTCGTGGCCGTCTACCGAAAATCCTGATCATTCCCATCATTCCATTGATTTTTTCGGTCTAGGAAATGCTTTTTATTCTGGCACACCTTCTCCTGGTTTGGGTTGGCCTTAGCATATTTGGACATGCACCAAGCACAGAGGTGGCACTTCCGATTGGGGCTGAGCCCGTGTGACGTGAAGCCACAATCATTTCCCCAGTTCCATTGCTTACAGGGTGTGCCATCGGTCTCCTTACTATATTGGGGATGAGTGTAATCACTCTTGTTATGCTGCATGTTGCTTGTGAGCGTCTCAGGCAATCTCGGGCACCATCAGCATGGCCATTGCATGTGTTTTTTCGGCTAGCTAAGTGCGTGCCTGCAACGCAGGCGTCGCACTGGACGTCCTTAATGGCATACTGGTCCACCCACCCATATAGGGGGCAGCCGTCAGCAATCATTGAGAATACAGTCTCAGACCAGTTTCGGCACGTTGGCTAGTTCCAGGACTTGGCCATTGTGCCTAGTTGATGCAAGTGCTCAAATAGGGGAGCTGGCCAGGAGGCGGCCAGGGCATGGTCTTTGGTCATCCTGCACAGTGCAGCAAAATACTCTGCCATAGCGGCTTCCTCCATGTTCATTCGTATGTTTGTGTTACCTCCAATGACATAGCGATGTGGGCCTAGTACATTATTACCTCGCTTTTTTCCCAGGGCCGAACCTGCTGCCATGAGCAGCTCATTGACGGCCTCAGTTCTCTCAGTTTCTTTCACCTCGGGTGAAGTGTCTTTCACCTTCTAACTCATAGAATGGAGTCCTGGTGGATGGGAGCTCCGCCAGCTCGTGGGTCGGTACCAGATCTTTTAAGAAAGGAACAAACTCACAGTTTGTGCTGGCGTTGGTCTGCTTGGCGTAGCAGTGGGGTAGGCTGAGCAGTTGCGGTGCCACCATGGCCGAGAAAAGGTGAGACAGCTCCACGCACCATGCAGGTTCGGATGCTGTGGAGAAGTGAGCAGGTCGGCACGGCTCCATGTGGTGCCGGGTGGAGTTTCGACTAGATGGCGTGGGGGTGCTGGGTTTGGTCCCTACCCGTAAGGCAGTGCCAGGGGAGAGCATCGGGATGCTTTGGTAGATGCTTTCGTGCCCTGAATTATCCATGTTGACTTCAACATGTGGCAATGGCACTCATGGTTCTAGTGATACTAACATAAATGTCACTAATGACGCTTGTGATCAGTGGCATGTAGAGGCATTCTGATAACCAGGGCCATCTCCTTGATTGTATGCCCCAAAATCTCAAGGGCATAAGGCCTAGTACTAAGAAATCCGAGCAAGGAAGACATTTTTAATATGCCCCGCTACGGATGCCTGGGGCTGTTGTAGCCTCTGTTCCCCTCTCTCATTGCTACTACTCATCATAATAGTTGTAATACTGGTCCTAATGTTCCCAATGGTCCTACTGGTCCTAATGGTAATAATGGAACTAATGGTCCTAATGGTACTAATACAAGCTGGACATCTGAGATAGCATTGTTGAATATCTCAGAAATTAAATCCTTGAACTACAACATGATGGAGACAATTTCAAGAAGACATTTGAACTCACCAATGACCCTGGGGATTGGTTCATAACAGAGTGCATGGTTAACATAACAGGATCAGAAGTACGGAGACAACCCATGTGGAAATTCTGACTAGAGTTAGCAACTCGACTATCTGATAAATATGAAACAACTCATGAAAATAAATTGTGAAGAATCAACTGTCTGTACTCTGAAAACTGGAATACCCCAAAGCTTCTTTTCGGCCCACTCCTCTTCCTCACATTCATAAACGATAATGCTGTTAATGATTATAACAATGATAATGCCAATAATGACAGTAGTGATGATAATGATGATAATGAGTATAGTGATGGTAGTGCAAATAATGATGATGATGATAACGATGGTAGTGAGTTAGTGCTGATAATGATGATGATAATGATGGTAGTGTTGATTTTGTTGTTGCTTTTTTGTGCAAGTGTTTTTATTCCTCTGAATAACATTTTGTCGGCGCTGATGCACTGGTCTTCCAGTCCTAATGACAATTGCCTCTACACAGTAAACAAATCTACAACAATATATAGATAGACAATACACGATATTCACAATGCATGGGAGATCTGACGGCGATGACGAACACTACGGTTGCTGGACTGTTGCCACAGCGCATGCGTGTGAATATCATGTATTACAGGGAAATAAGCAAAACATTGGTACATGACTGATAGTTAAAGAACAAGATAAGAGAAAAAAAACATGTACGGGGAGGTAACGTCAACGGCCGGCAGCTGTGGTTGTGTAGTCAGGCTAAATAGGAAATCACTAGAGGCAAGTAGAAGTAGAAGAAAGGCAGAGTATAGAGTGTGCAGAAGGAACCAGAAGGAGCCTGCTTGTTTTATTATTATATATAGGTTCATGAATCCAGGATAGCTGACACATCTGATCAGCTCCTCCAATCAGCACTAGGCATTCTTCAACTAACCAATGAACATCCAACCTGCCTGTATCCAGGCCTTGGTTATTTATGGCTACAGTGCCCTGTTGCGTCTGGGTGTGCAGTGATCCGTAAATAACAGTTGGGGGGAGGGGATATGTGAGCAGAGCTCCCAAGGCTCTGTCACACTAAAAGTAGTGCCCCTCTCACACTATCTATAACTACACAATGTCTATCTAACTCAGTATAGGATCACCAGCACCACATAATACCGTAATGCCTCTGGCTTTACATACCATTTACCTTTTTATACACAATTGTAATTACCATAGACTAGTTCACACCATACTCAAAAGTCCAAATATCGGGAAATTTTACATTATGTTAGACTAGTATGGTAGCGTTAGTAGGGGGTGTGGCATAACTGATTATCTTTCTAGTAGTAACATACTCGTTGGAAGGGTGATGGTGGGATGTAGGGTGGGCCTTTGTGATTGAACTGGTATTCATGGTAATCTCAGGTGGGGCCTGTTGAGTTAGTAAGTAGGTTAATATTGACTAATCACATACCTCAGTAGGATCCAACTAGAATCATTTCCAGACTCATTCCATTGTAGATGGGTTTTTGGTCTAGTTGGCCACTACTGGTTGAGTTTACAGTGTATGTTTGTTTGGGGGAGAGTGGGGGGAACAGGGAAAAGAATGGCAACACCAACCCCAGTGTGGCATTGATCTGCTTTGGCCTAGGCTGGTTGATGTAAATGTGCATGGAGGTCTATCTTGACAGTTTTGTAACAATCACTGTTCCTGACACGTGCTGGTAGCTGGTTCCAGAGTGCTCTCCCCAGAACAACAGGTGACTTTTTCATTTGACTAGTTTTAACATGTAGGACTTTCAGGAGGGTGGCTTGTGCTGCACGTGTGGCTTAGGTAGGTGTGTCTATGTAATATGGGTCTTTCATGTGGTGGTACATTAGTGCATCTCAATGGTATGTAGTGTTTTTCTTTTATATACTGTGCGCAGCCCTCTATTTTGTATAGTTTGGAGCTTTGTTTGCTGTTTTTTAGTTACTATATTATATATTATGTCATTATATTCAATGATGGGCAGTATTGTGGTTGTGTATAATAGAAGAGCAGTCCGTTCACTCATATAATGCCTTATTTTCCTGAAGGTGTTCATTTTAGCTGCCAATGTTCTGTTAATCATATTTAATTGACTGGTTCCTGACAGTGTAGGATCAAGTGTAGTACCTACACCTGTAAAGCAGGGGGTCTCCTGTAGTCTTTTCGTGGACGACTTTGTTTTATATTACAGCGGTGCTAACATGAATGTCATAGAGAGACAGCTACAACCAAGCATAAATGGGATCCATCGATGGTCAGTTCTGAACGGTTTCAAATTTTCCAAGACCAAAACAGTCTGCATGCACTTCTGCCTGCTGCGTAGAATACATGCGGAACCGGAGCTGACCCTGGATGGGGATCCCATTAAAGTCGTTGAGAAAACCAAATTTCTGGGCCTCATTCTCGACGCAAAACTGTCTTTTGTGCCACATATAAAGTACCTGAAAACAAGATGCCTGAAAGCGCTGGATATTCTGAGGGTGCTGTCCAGCTCAGAGTGGGGAGCGGACAGAGATGTTCTGCTCTCCGTGTACAGAACCTTGGTTCGTTCACGAGTGGATTACGGCAGCATAGTATACGGTTCCGCAAGGAAATCATATATTGGGCTGCTAGACACGATCCACCACCAGGGACTGCGCCTGGCCCTTGGGGCCTTCCGCACCTCACCAGTTCAGAGCCTTTATGTCGAAGCCAATGAACCATCACTTAACAACAGGAGAATCAAACTGGCCATGCAATATGTAGTTAAGATAAAAACTAATGCATTGAATCCTGCACACAATTGTCTATTCGAGCAACATGATGAATCCAGGTATGAAGCCAGGCCAAATTGCATCCGGCCACTGAGGCTCCGAATGAAACCTCATTTGGAGGCCTTGGGCGTGGATTTGGACGTGTTGGAGGATGCCAAAGTCCCAGAACATCCCCCGTGGTCCTTGAGAAAGCCATCGGTTATCCTCCGACTGACGGAACTGAGGAAATCTGGGACACATCCACTCGAGCACCAAGGACTGCATGCAGAGATTCAAGGCCAGTTTGCAGACCACCTCTCCATATACACTGATGGTTCGAAAGACCAAAGCCTGCCGACGGGAAAAATTTGGTGTATGTTTGCCCGATCAGAGCTCGATTTTCACTGCAGAGGCCCGAGCACTCCTTCTCGCTTTGGAGTGTATCGAGGTATCCAACCACACTAACTATGTTATATTCAGTGATTCGTTCTCTTGCCTCCTGGCTGTTGCTGGACTGAAAACGAATCACCCTATTCTAGCAACAGTCATTTATAAAATGAACCAACTGACAACGGATGGGTATGATATCCACCTGTGCTGGGTCCCTGGCCATGCCGGCATACAAGGAAACGAACGAGCTGATCGGGCTGCGAAGAAGGCCCTGAACTGTGATCTTGAACCATGTCTGATCCCTCACTCTGATCTGAAACCACTAATAGCCACCCACATAAAATCCAAATGGCAACATGAGTGGGATGAAAACATTAATAAACTTAAAGAAATTGAACCATCTGTGGGAAAGCCACCACAGACTCATGCGGGAGGTCGGCGGGACCAAGTGGTCCTTAGCCGCTGCCGTATTGGCCACTCGTGGCTTACACATGCTTTTCTGCTCAAGGGGGAACCTCCCCCTGAATTTATTGGGTGTCAGTCCCCACTGACACTCAAACACATTTTACTAAGTTGCGTTGATTTTTTGGCCCTGCGCCAACAGTTCTACACTGCAGACAGTATGCATGACCTTTTTACTAAGGTAAAACAGGAAAACATTTTAGCCTTTTTGAGGGCAGCTGGACTGTACCACCTTATATAGTTTACTAAATGGATTCTATTAATTATTAATGAAACTTTTCTTTTTCTATGGGAATTTGTTTCCCTTGACCACAAATATATGATTGTGAGCTTTCTAATTTAATGAGTGTCTATTGGTACATAATTGATTGTCTGCTTTTACATGTAAAAGCGATGGTTTGAACAAAAAACACAATCATTGCCCTTTTCCATGCATCTGGGTAGATACCCAGTGTGTCTCTTGTCATTAATGTTAGTCTCTGCCCCATCTGTGCCTGTACTGCATCAAACGCTCGACCCTTATTGTCCAGCTGGCAATCAATCAGGTACCCAAATCTACTTTAGTATGTTTATGTTCATCAGTGACACCAGGGATGACTAGTCCAATCAAATGTGGCAATGGGGCTAGCTAATGTAGTGTCAGTCAAACAGGCAACCAACCCAGGCGAACACTTTGATGGGCAATGTAGCAAGAAATGTCTGAACCAATCACCAGTAATGTTCAGCAATCAAACGCAACATACAGTGCCCTGGGCTTAAAGCTTTAGATTATGCTTCGTTTTGTTGCCTGGATTATCAGACCCAACTTGTTTAGACCCTTGTAGGTCCTGTCGCACACTTCTCTGCTCTGATGGGGCCAGTGGGATGAAAACATTAATAATCTTAAAGAAATTGAACCATCTGTGGGAAAGCCACCACAGACTCATGCGGGAGGTCGGTGGGACCAAGTGGTCCTTAGCCCCTGCCGTATTGGCCACTTGTGGCTTACACATGCTTTTCTGCTCAAGGGGGAACCTCCCCCTGAATGTATTGGGTGTCAGTCCCCGCTGACACTCAAACACATTTGAGTAAGTTGTGTTGATTTTTTGGCCCTGCACCAACAGTTCTACACTGCAAGCAGTATGCGTGACCTTTTTACTAAGGTAAAACAGGAAAACATTTTAGCCTTTTTGAGGGCAGCTGGACTGTACCACCTCATATAGTTTACTAAATAGATTCTATCAATTATTAATAACACTTTTCTTTTTCTATGGGAATTTGTTTCCGTTGACCACAAATGCATGATTGTGAGCTTTCTAATTTAGTGAGTGTCTATTGGCACATAACTGATTGTCTGTTTTTACATGTAAAAGTGATGGTTTGAACAAAAAACAAACATATCTCGCCATGAATATGGCCTATGCTGCCGACACGGCGTAAAGCAACCACCAATCAATCAATCAATCAATCTCTGCTGTTCAATGTAGCGCCAATTCCTTGGAATGTGTTAGTGGTTGCCTCATTTAACTTGACTTTGGCATTTCCCAGTAGTTTCAGCTGTAGGTTCTTGTTTTGTGCAAATATTTACCATGTATCCTCTCCTTGTTTGATGTCCACTCTGCATTTTCCTCAGCTTGATCACCAATACATTTGGCTTCCAGTGCAGATGACACTGCCAGAACTTGATTGCGCAAGTCTAGTCTGCCTACCAGATCACACTTTGCTGCTTGGTACATATGTTCTGCCGATTTGTATGTGAAGTCATTGTCAAAAATTGGTGTGAGGTAGAATGATGATGATGCTGATAACAATGATAATGATGGTTGTGGCGGTAGTGATGATACTGACAATAATAATGATGGTATTGAGGGGATTGGTGATGATTATGATAATGACAGTGGTGCTGATAATGCAAGTGAAGTGGGCGAGACTGCTCGCCTTGGGCATTTGCGCACTGGTACCGAGTGACTCGCATCTAGAGATGCGGGCTACTTGGTTTCACGGGTGCGCAAATCGCCAACATTTGCACAGCCGCGGGTTCTCGGCCGTGAGGCGTTGCTTGGATATGTCAATTGCGACTTTCCAAGCAATGAGAGGAGGTCGGGCGTTCGGACCCAGACCCATCAGACATGTTTTTGCACGCTCTGATGTTTTAGCCGATATTTAGGCCTTATTTATTGAAATTCTAAACTTATTTAACGTAAATAACCATGGGAGGGGATTTATCTATAATATTATAACCTGCTACTACGCCATCTTGTTAGTTTCGGTAAGAATAAACAGTCGTGAGCTCTTGGAAGGGTGAATTGGAACGTTCCTTGCATTCTTTACTTTCCTCCAGTATTATTGTAGATTAACCGCTATCGAAAAACCTGATATTTGATTGCTTTATATGTAATTAAGGGCCTTATGCCTAAATAGGCTGTATGTAGTTGATTAACCCATCTGCGGGAATATACTAACAGACATATTAACAGAATTCACGTAGTGTTACTTTTGGCTAAAATAACGACATGCACTTAGGCGGATTAACCGTGACAGCAGCAGCAACACTAGCTTGACTGCTTAGTTCTGGATTAATTTAGTAACATTAATATAACCCTAACGGCGAGGGGACAGCCAGTTAGTTGAAAGGACCTAATATATATATCCTTTAGGCCGATAAATGCGTGCGAGGGCAAATTACAGCATTTAGACGAAACTCTGGCTGGCTGCCTTTAGTACGGGGCGGACACCGACGGAGACTGACGACCTGCAGACGGGACGAGAGGCTGCGGCGGCCCGTGGCAGGCCCAAGGAAATACACAAGGAAATAATTACATAACATTAACGCGAAGGCTCGCCTTAAGCGGGGGTGGAATAGCCCGACGGTTAAACATGTAATGACGATAGCGACAGTAATGACAGTAACAATGATAATGCTGATGATGGACCACAATGTACACGCTGCTTCATTTAGCTGGTATATGCACTGCTGCTCTCTCCTCAACCTTTGAACTCTTCAGGTGGATGGACCATGTGTTCCTCTTCCGTCCACTCCATTGGCCAGCGGACATTCACGTGTTTCCCGGCGTTGGTCATGGCTCACTGCTCACACTTCCGTCTGGGAAGGCTGGTGACATGCACATTTTTCTACCCACCCACTCTGTTTCTGTAATTTGTGTCCTTCTTCATAGGGCTGCGTTCATGTGTTACTTTGTCTGAGGAATAAACATTTGTTTACCTGCTGCCTCTGTCGAGACGACTAATACTACTAAAATACTATTAAAAATGATAAAATAATACTACTAAAATACTACAAAAAAATTATACTTAAACTACTACTAAGAATACTGGTAATACAGATTAATATTATTTGTTTGTTTGTTTGTTCTTGTTTTACTTCCTAGAAACATCTACGGTCATATCAGGATGGGGATTAAAACTGATAATACTGATAATACTGATAGCACTGCTAATAATGGTAATGCCGATAGTGCGGATAATATTGATAATACTGAAAATAATAATAATACTGGTACTACAGATAATGTTGATAATACTGATAGTACTAATGGCACTACTGATATTACTAGTGTCAATAATAGGAATACTCCTAATGCTACTAATGATAATAATCGAATTTATGATATAAATATGGTACTAATGATATAAATGATGCTACACTAATAATACTAGCAACAGTAATAATACTACTAGCAATACTAATCATATTAATAACCAGGTATGGGCCAGGACTAGGAATCCAAAACGGCTTGGTATCTAAAGGCGTATTGAAAAGCCAAGACAGTTTTCATATAGAAACCAATAGGGGTCACCTGTCACAGTCTACAAGTTCTTTAATATTGATTAGGGAATCTAAACAAAATATATAATTGCAAAGGGCTTAAACAGCTCTTTGCAGTTTCAATGAATAAAAAAGGAAAAGCTAATAATTTAAATAATACTAATATACTATTGAAGTGGGCGT
>CM059187.1:157635897-157677236 GCA_030323885.1 Branchipolynoe longqiensis | reverse complement strand
CAAAGCCGGGGACTGCCACTCAGTCGGGCCAACTGCGTCCAATAGCTATCAGCACCTTCAGCACCCCTAGGCGACACCACCGGCACTAGCGCGGGATTGGCTACGCCCCCCCCACTTACTGACACCTGGCGGCGGTCCCCTATGACGCCGGCACCTGTATAAGGAATGAACGTTACAACATCAACATCCCTATCAGGTGAACTTTGAGCGTGGTGCAGTGTACTCACCGCAGAAGCGTCCACGCTCACCGGGGACCCCACCGCGTCGGGACTCCCTGTACCATCATTTTGGTACTGGCGCCCACTACGCAGTTGGCCTGCCGTCGCCCCTCCATAATTACAAATTACGAAGAGAACCTACCTTCGGAGTCCATGGCCCAGGTCCAATACTCACCCCCTTACACAGAAGGCAAGCTGGCTCACGGCACCAATGTAATGGCCCACGGCCCTCCGACTCACCCTTTCTCACACGAAAGAACACCAAGATTCAATTCAGTGTACGCTTCACCTGGTTTATTGAACCCTCTGCTCTCCGCGGCGTCAGTAGTTGTCTGACCCGCCCCCTGACTCACCAGATCCCACATCGACTCTATAGGTGTGTGTGGGGGGGTGGGTCAACCACACGCAGTAGAGGTCAGCCCAGTTGGGGTCTGACCGGTGGCTACCCGTGCCGCCACCTAGCGCAGTGTAGTGGTACTGTGCTGATGGCGTCGTAGTCTCCGCTGCTACCGCGTGATAGTAGAGCTCATGTTCAGACTACTACAGTACTACTGTTTATTAAGGGGTATTGCAAGGCCGCCCGCGTCTGTGTTAGGTCTGTGCATATTGGCAATCGTGTGTCATGGCGGGGAGACAGCTGAGCTGCGTTAGCAGTTTGTCCTGTTTCCAATATGGCCGACAATAGTAACACGGTGCCCAGCACTCCACCAGGGGGTGTTGCGGTTTCTCTCTCTATCGGTCGCCTCTTTGGGGAGGCCGAGAGTAGTGATGGCACGGATGTACCTATTATAGGTACTATTAGGCCGGTAGGCAGTGGGGAAGTTGTTTTTGTGAATTCTCTGTGGCTGCTTGCCCGCTTCTGTCACACATGTTGGCTGTTGCCAGAGGCCCTCGGAGAGGTGCAACGGTTGGGTTGGTTTCTCCACCTGGAGTCGCCTGCCTGTCATTGCATTCTCCTCTGGTGCCATCAGCACCAGTCCTCCTTGTTCAGGCAATTTCAGCCGACGTGGCAGGCCGCTCAAGTGATAATGGTTGAGTCTTTGTGTTCGTCCCGTACGGATCCGTTTTCTCTCAGCCCAACTGCAGGGAGAGCGTCTCAGTCTCTCGGCAGTGGTTCACCTGGTTCACACCAGGTGGCGCCATCTGTCACAGTTGCTGACCGACCTGTTGCGCAGACGTCCATGAGCTCTGGGGATGTAGGGGCCAGCGCCTCCGGGCAGCTGACTCCTGCGCCTCATGACAGCTGGCGGATAGCAGGGGGAGGTTCTGGGAATGTGATGGATGTGGACCCGGCCGTGTCTACAATCGACGTGGGCGTGGGGCTTCCAGTGCCTCCGTTACCCACTAGGGCATCTGGTTCCTTGATGGTGGCGCAGGTGCGGACTATGGTGCAGCAGGCTAAAGCCTCTATGTTACAGGATCCGGCATCTGAAGGGGTGGTGGGGAAGTCGCCGCCCAGAGTGTCGTTCGGGTCGTTCGACTATCGCTAATAGCGATGGTTCGAAACGCGAAGTTCCGGTGGACATGTCCCCTAATGCGACTAGCGCTGTGTCCTCACTTTAATCATGGTCAGCAGTTTCCGACTCCAAAGTTGGTCCTGTGGAATGACCAATGGAGTTAGGCGGGCAGGCAGACCACTCGAAAGGCAGGATGGCAGTCTTGCTGGATGCATGGTCAGGGAGGCATGCCTGTGGCGTCAAACTCGGATATGAGATTGGGGATGACACCCTGCCGTCGAAAGGTTGTCCTGTCAAGCTTGCACAGGTCCATACAGGGAATGTGGTGGGCTTGTCAGAGAAGAGCCTATCATGACTCTGGCAGCATCCGTATGATGAGCCGCATAGTGTTCGCGACTATGTGACCTGGCAGCGGCATCATCGGGAGATCTTGCGACCCTATCAGACGGATGGGGAATTTGATGTCCCCGTTGATGAGGTTTGGGCTGAGCCGAGAGTCGTCCCACTAGTCCGTTGAGGTGGCACGACAAGCGGTTGATGGATATCGGCCACTCGTTGTACGCTCCGCCAGAGGAGGATGGCTACACTAAGCAGGAGATAGCATCTCTCGCTTATGTCCGCAAGGTGTTCTGTCCAGGACAGGCTTGCCTGTTCTGTGAGGTGAGCCGGGTCGGACATAGTTGTTCCTCTGGCAAAGTTGTTCCTCTGATGGGTGCAGTTGGGTCAATACATTTGTGAGGAGCACCTGCACACCACCCCTCTATGGAGGGTCATTCGTCCATTCAAAGTAGTGATGGGTAGCGAGGGGTGTCCGTAGTTCAAGGCAACTGGGCACTACTTTGCTGCCATGTGCCACGGCAAGATGATTTATCACCTCCTGGAGGGTCATGGTCGTCGCATGGACGACGTCGTGGCCGGGCTGAGTGAGATTCAGTGGAACCCTCAGTCCAAGTCCAAGCGCTTTGTTATGGGTAGGGAAACACTTGTGCTGTCTAGCTGGACAGGTTGATTGCCCTATGCCTGTATGCCCCGGGGTCGATAGAGGTGTGTCGTGAGCGGTTCTTGACCGGTCGCGGAGCCTCATCGGCGATGCGGGGCAAGGGTCGGGGTGCGGGACCAGGGAGGAGAGAGGCACTGGGGCAGAGGGCGTCAGGGGACCCTGGGGTCTCTGGAAAGCAAGGTAAGGGTGTCCGGTGAAAGGGGAGAGGTAAGCGTACCTCGTCTCTGGCTTTCCTGGACGATCGCTCTGCCATTGATCTACAGCGGAATCAGGGGTCAGATAGGTCCAGCTCTCCACCTCCACCTCCACCTCCACCGCCTCCAGCTTCAGCTCAGGGCTTGACGGACTGGCCTGTGCTGCCAGTTAGGGTCTAGGGCTGGGGATGAGGATGGTGAGGCTGTGAAAGCAGGGTGGCGCCGGAAGCTGGCGGTGCTGCAACCTCCCAACACATTAAGTGCAGTCGTTGCGAGTGCCCCGGCAGCCGCGCTGACTGTGCAAGTGGCGTCAGCTTCACAACCTGTGTCACTTGGTCAGGTCCCTCGGCACCGAGTGTCGGCTGCCGCAGGGTCTGCCTCTCAGCTGGTTGGGGTGGTTCCAACGAGTCAGGTGGCGGAGCCGACAGTGACTGTTTCTGTGGGTGTCATTCCTTCTGTGGTAGGTGTAGCCAAGCGGCCGGCGATGGGAACTGTCCTGTTGGCTGACCGCGGTATGACGCTCGCATTGGACGGTATCAGGAAGTGTCTCTGTGAGGACAATCGCCTGGATCACTGAGTCGGTCGGCGGCCTGGTCAAGGCCTTCATTGAGGGTTTTGACACGCCAGGCTGAGAGTAGGCGTTCTGATGAAGTCAAATGTGTCGTTGAGGACAAGAAGATTGTTGAACGCAAGTTGGAGGCATCACGTGAGCAGAGGGCTCGGCAGACACAGGTCATCGATTATATCGATATTACCTTAAGTGCCTCGTTCCACCGAGACTTCAGAAGCTGGGATGGGTCGTTAAGATTTTTGGACCTTTCTGGCTTCAGCATCAAGGATAGGCTGCATGGCCTGCCAGGCGGCTTGGGGTCAGATTCCAGAACTGCATATCGGGTGCTGCTGAGTCGGGCGGCCAGTGCACCTACCTAGATGGACGATGACGTTCAGATGACAGGTGACAGTAAGGCGAGCAGTTGGCCAGCACTCGCCCCTCTCAGAGGGATTCTGGGGGTCTCATAGGGGTAATTACAAGACCAGCGCCCCTGGAGCTTTTTGGTTGTTTGTCCTCCTTAAGGGGATAGGCACCGCCATGTGTATATATATATTTAAATAATATAAAAATATATACTTATTTAAATTGTGCTATGGCACTATTTACATTGATAACCATAATGTTAATTAGCATTTCGTACTGCCAACTGTTAATACTATATGTATTAGCAGTACGATTGTTGATATATGTTGTGGTGAAGAACTGAGTCTCTCCCGATTGGAGGGGCTAGTTACTTGTGTTCTGCCTATTTTTGCAGTAGGGGTCGGAATACATTTTCTTTTATATATACAAATAATTATTATTCCTCAACTTTCACCCCCTCTGTCTTCCTTTTTCCACACCTATTAGGAAACATTCTTTCAAAATTTATCTAGTGGATCAAGTTTGTTGACGGTGTGGGATTTGGAGGGTTGGCACTTAGACATATCATACTCTACCTTTTCATTTTCAGTGCCTCCCTGACTCTTATAATAAACTGCATTATATATATTTAGTTTCTTTCTTTTTTTGTGTTCAAGTGTTCAAGTGTTGTTATTCCTCTGACGAACATGTTGTCAGTGCTAATGCACTGGTCTTCCAGCCCTAATCACAATTGGCTCTTCACAGTAAACAAATCTACAACAATATACAGATAGACAATTACAGGAAAATAAGCAAAACATTGGTAGATGAATGATAGGTAAAGAACAAGATGAGAGAAAAAGAAACATATGCAGGGAGGTAACTTTAGTTAGTATATTATATATTATGTCATGATAATCAATGATGGGCAGTATTGTGGTTTTGTACAATAGAAGAGCAGTCTCTTCGCTCATATAATGCCTTATTTTCCGGAAGGTGTTCATTTTAGCTGCCAATGTTCTGTTAATCCTATTTAATTGACTGGTTCCTGACAGTGTAGGGTCAAATGTAGTACCTAAATATTTATAATTTGGAGCTTCATTAAATATACACTCTCATATTTTTATACTGACAATTGGTGATTTGGAACGTTTAGTTTTAGTTGCAAATATTACATATTTAGCTTTTATAATATTTATGGATAGTTTATTTTCCTTTTTCCACTGGTTTACTCTTTCTACATCATGATTCCTTTTGGATTCAGCTACTTTTATATCAGCGTCTGTAGCAACCAGTGCCACATCATCAGCAAATATGCTTCCCTTTACTTTTTCAAGCACTAGTGGGAGGTCATTGATGTAGATTAAGAATAATAGTGGGCCCAGGGTAGATCCCTGTGGTACCCCTGTCTTCACTTCTCTCAGTGAGGAACTAAGCCCTTCAAGTATAGTATACTGTGAATGATTTAGTAGGTACTTTTTTTAGCAGTTTAGTTGTCCCTGTGCCAAGACCACTATTTGCCACTTTTTCTATTAAAAGTTTATGGTCTACAGTATCAAATGCTTTACAAAAGTCTATGAAGACAGCAATAGATAATCTTCCTTGATCCATCCCTGTCATTAGTGTGTCTAGCACACATGCCACTGTTTGGTTGTGGAGTGGTTCTTCCTGAAAACATTTTGCTCTATTGCTAGGTAACCTGTACTTTAAACAAATTCTGTTATGTGGTCATGGATTAGTTGGTCTACTATTTTGCCTGGTATTGGAAGAAGTGATATAGGTCTTAGTTCATTGCATGTTTTAGGGTTTGACGTTTGCAGGATTGGCATAATCATTGCCCTTTTCGATGCATCTGAGTAGATACCTGTATCAATAATTAGATTAGTTAGATATGTGAATTCAGTAGCCAGTGCTAGCATGGCATCTTTGATGAGCCTGGAACTTAGGTCTTGTTGCCCTGATGACTTGTATTCAGAGAGTAACTGAACTTTCTTGATAAGTTCTTGCTCTGTGACTGAGTGCAGTTCAAATTTATGAGTATTAACTTTGGAGTGTTATATTTTGTCATTCAGTGGTATATCCTCTACTTGATTTGCTAGTTTTTCACCAATGTCGACAAAGAAGTTATTTATGAAAGTTGCTAACTCTCCCCTAGGTATTTTATCCCCAGTCAATTCATCGGTTAGATTTCCCACTGTCTGTGCAGGTGCTGGAGCTATATCATTAATTACTCTCCATGCCTTCCCCGAGTTATTTTTATTCAAAATTATACCTGTTTTAAGAAACTTGGCACTTGCACCTCTGTAGGCTGCCGTTGCTTTATTCTTTAGTTGTTTGGCTATGAATTCATCCTCAGGGTTGCCAGTATGTTCAAAGTTTTGTGCAAAGTAATCCCTATCTTTCTGTAGCTCTAAGATTTCATTAGATAACCATTTGGGACGATTTTCTTTAACCTTATAGAGTCGCATAGGTACATTCTCGTTTGCTGCTAGTATTATTTAATCAAATGATAGTCGCCAACATGCATTAGGATCCTCTGTTTGCAGAAAGTTGTCAATTGCTTCCTGCCTTAGTTTCACAGTATTTATCACTAGAGTATTGACTGTAAGTTCTACCCCAGAACTCTATTAGACCCCTAACATCCCTAGGTTTTTTCTTGATAACATAGATTGGTGTATGATAGCGTATATTATAGTTAATTACCCCTGTAGTAGTACAGTATTTCATGTCTGTGAAGGCTAGGTCTAGAATTTTGTTGCTTTAGCCAGTTATTCTAGTGCAAGATTTGATGACCTTTCCAATCCCTGCGAAACTGCAAACTGACTAACTTTTGTAGCTGTCTGTGCACTTGGATCTGCTGTATCCCACTAGTGCTTTCCCACAGATGGTTCAATTTCTTTAAGTTTATTAATGTTTTCATCCCACTCATGTTGCCATTTGGATTTTATGTGGGTGGCTATTAGTGGTTTCAGATCAGAGTGAGGGATCAGACACGGTTCAAGATCACAGTTCAGGGCCTTCTTCGCAGCCCGATCAGCTCGTTCGTTTCCTTGTATGCCGGCATGGCCAGGCACCCAGCACAGGTGGATATCATACCCATCCGTTGTCAGTTGGTTCATTTTATAAATGACCGTTGCTAGAATAGGGTGATTCGTTTTCAGTCCAGCAACAGCCAGGAGGCAAGAGAACGAATCACTGTATATAACATAGTTAGTGTGGTTGGATACCTCGATACACTCCAAAGCGAGAAGGAGTGCTCGGGCCTCTGCAGTGAAAATCGAGCTCTGATCGGGCAAACGTACACCAAATTTTTCCCGTCGGCAGACTGCCGCAGCAGCTACCCGGCTTTGGTCTTTCGAACCATCAGTGTATATGGAGAGGTGGTCTGCAAACTGGCCTTGAATCTCTGCATGCAGTCCTTGGTACTCGAGTGGATGTGTCCCAGATTTCCTCAGTTCCGTCAGTCGGAGGATAACCGATGGCTTTCTCAACGACCACGGGGGATGTTCTGGGACTTTGGCATCCTCCAACACGTCCAAATCCACGCCCAAGGCCTCCAAATGAGGTTTCATTCGGAGCCTCAGTGGCCGGATGTAATTTGGCCTGGCTTCATACCTGGATTCGTCATGTTGCTCGAATAGACAATTGTGTGCAGGATTCAATGCATTAGTTTTTATCTTGACTACATATTGCATGGCCAGTTTGATTCTCCTGTTGTTAAGTGATGGTTCATTGGCTTCGACATAAAGGCTCTGAACTGGTGAGGTGCGGAAGGCCCCAAGGGCCAGGCGCAGTCCCTGGTGGTGGATCGTGTCTAGCAGCCCAATATATGATTTCCTTGCGGAACCGTATACTATGCTGCCGTAATCCACTCGTGACCGAACCAAGGTTCTGTACACGGAGAGCAGAACATCTCTGTCCGCTCCCCACTCTGAGCTGGACAGCACCCTCAGAATATCCAGCGCTTTCAGGCATCTTGTTTTCAGGTACTTTATATGTGGCACAAAAGACAGTTTTGCGTCGAGAATGAGGCCCAGAAATTTGGTTTTCTCAACGACTTTAATGGGATCCCCATCCAGGGTCAGCTCCGGTTCCGCATGTATTCTACGCAGCAGGCAGAAGTGCATGCAGACTGTTTTGGTCTTGGAAAATTTGAAACCGTTCAGAACTGACCATCGATGGATCCCATTTATGCTTGGTTGTAGCTGTCTCTCTATGACATTCATGTTAGCACCGCTGTAATATAAAACAAAGTCGTCCACGAAAAGACTACAGGAGACCCCCTGCTTTACAGCAGCAGCAATACCATTGACCTTGACCCCGAAAAGGGTCACGGCCAGTATGCTGCCTTGAGGTACTCCTAGTTCCTGTGAGTGTAGGCGGGAATAGGTAGTCTTGACACGGACGCGGAAATGCCTGAAGGCTAGAAAGTTCCTGATGAAAATTGGCAAGTGGCCACGAAGGCCAATCGCATGAAGATCCTCCATGATGCCATGCTGCCACGTTGTGTCATAGGCTTTTTCGAGGTCGAAAAAGACAGCCACAACGTGCTCCTTCTTAAGGAAAGCATCTCTTATGAAGGTCTCCATGCACACCAAATGGTCGAGGGTGCTGCGGCCCCGTCTGAAGCCACATTGAAGGTTGGACAGGTGGTGTCCTGACTCCAGTAGCCAGACGAGGCGGTTGTTTACCATGCGCTCCATGGTTTTACAGATGCAGCTTGTAAGGGCTATGGGACGATAGTTGTGGGCTTCACTCTGGTCTTTACCAGGTTTGGGAATCGGTATTACTGTCGCTATGGGACGATAGTTGTTGGCTTCACTCTGGTCTTTACCAGGTTTGGGAATCGGTATTACTGTCGCCTCCCGCCAAAAGGCGGGGATGACACCCGACTCCCAGATGTTGTTGAAGAGTTGAAGCAACAGTCTCAGTGCATGTTCAGGGAGATGTTTCAAAAATTGATAATGAATTCCATCAGGCCCAACTGCTGTGTCATGCGAGCTTTCCAAAGAACACCTCAACTCACCCATTCTGAATGGGGAGTTGTAGTGCTCCTCGCCATCGGAAGAAAAGTCCAAGAGCTTTTGCTCTTGGCATTCCTTGACCACCCGAAAGCCCGGGAGGCAGTTTGCCAAAGACGAGTTTCCAGCAAAGGTGCGAGCCAATTCTTCACTTATTTCGTCGAGTGATGTGAGAATGGTGCCATTGTGTTTCAAGTGCTGGACTACAGAAGAATCACCTCCCCTTCGTTTGATTCTTCTGATCTTTGTCCATACTTTGCCCAATGGCGTGTGCATGGTGATGCTAGAAACAAATTGTCTCCAACACTGCCTCCGCACTTCTTTGATTGTTCTGCGAGCGCGAGCGCGCAGAATTTTAAAGAGCGCCAGATTTTCAGCAGTCGGTCTCCTGTGGAATTTACGCTGAGCTTTCTTTCGTTCCTTAATAGCCCTCCTACAGCCGTCATCTAACCATGGAGGCGTCAAACGCTTGGGAGTTGCCGAGGTCTTCGGAACAGTTTTCTCCACGATCCATCTCAGCATCTCAGTGAAGGCATCGATGTCACTGATGTCTGGAGTGAACTCTTCGCAACATAGGGTCTGGAAGGTGGGCCAATCGGCTTTACAAAGCCGCCAGCTCCTCTCTCGCTCTATGGGAGATGCCCCCCCGCAAATAAGAATAATTGGGAAGTGGTAGCTCCCGCAGAGGTCATCCCAGACCCTCCACGAAAAGTCCAGCGCCATTTCTGGTTCTACAATGCTGAGATCGATGGCGGAATATGTTCCGTAGCCGGGATGCAAATATGTGTATGAACCATCGTTCAATACACACAGAGCATGAGCGGCCACAAGGTCCTCAATTCTCTTGCCTTTAGCGTTCCTATTGTCCCCCCCCCATAATGGGTTGTGGCCGTTAAAGTCACCCATAAGTAAATATGGGGACGGTAACTGGTCCACAAGGGCGTCCAGTTCTTGTAAAGTGAGAACGGAGCTCGGAGGAATGTATATGGAACAGAGAGTTACAGTTTTATGCAGCATCAGACGAACAGCTACAGCCTGTAGTGTTGTGTCTAACGCCACTGGGGTACACACCACATCACGTCTGACCAAGATGGAGGAGCCGCCAGCGGCTCGGTCTCCATCTGGTGCGTGCTTGTTATGAATGGTGTAGCCTTTAAGACTACAACTCTCAGAAGCTTTTATATAAGTTTCTTGTAGGCAAACAGCGAGTGGATTGAGGTTGCAACAAAGAAGAGACAACTCTTCGATGTTGCTCATAAAACCTCGGCAGTTCCATTGAATAAGAGATGCACATGTCACTGTCATTTTGGAGCAGTGACAGGTGTTCTCCCCCTCGCCTTTGGTTTGAGGGAGAGACTTCGACTGCGGGTTTCCACAGTCTCAGGCATCTCAATGTCGGCCAGCGCCCGATATCTATTTGATGTTAAGTTTTTGGAGATCGATGACCCCCTGGACGTTTTGTCCGTAGGGGTCAAAGATCCCTTCGGAACTCGGTCCGACAAATTCTTCTTCTTCTTTTTGGGCATCGCCGGCTCGGCCAGCGTCTGCACCGCAATACTAGTATTATTATTATTACTTTTGATCGAAACCGGCGTCGGATTTGGGACTGGGGTGAAGGCAGTAGGCTTCCCTCCAGTCAACCACATCAGTTCAGTCTGGCATTCAATTGTCCTGTTGGAGGCTTTGGCTGCCGCAGCATAGCTCTTGGTGATTGGCGAGGGAGTATTCACCTCAGCCAGCCTTCGAGCTTCTGGGTAGCTTAGCCGCTTCTCAGTCTTGATCTGCTGAATTAGCTTTTCTTTTTTCCAGACAGAACAGTCTTTAGATATGGCCATATGGTCGCCCAGGCAATTGGAACATTTTGCCTGGTTTTGACAACTGGTGTTGTCATGACCTTTTTGACCACACTTAAAACAGATGATTTCATTTTTGCATCTATCCTTGCCATGACCAAACTTCTGGCATTGGAAGCATCGAAGTGGGTTTGGGATGAAGACATCCACATTCACACTAAGGTATCCAATTTTCAAATTCTTGGGCGGAAAAGGCTTGCTAAACGTGAGGATATATGTCCCTGTTTTTATGGACTTGTTATCTCTCTTTATAACTATTCTTCGTACGTTTAACACTCCTTGAGACTTGAGCTCATGTGCTATCTCATCCTCATCAACACCATCAAGATCTCTAGTCCGGTTTACTCCTTTGCTAGAGTTGAGAGTTCGATGAGGAGAGGCCTTGATGCCGACGCCTGCTAGCGTGCTTGCACGTAGCAGATTGTTGGCATGCGCTTTCTTAGCACACTCCACCAGAATATGTCCACTTCGTAGTTTCTTCACGTCTTTGACTGTGCCAGCAATTCCCATAATGCCCTTGTGAATGGCAAAAGGGGAAAGTTTGGCAACTGATGCCTCGTTATTCAATGATTCAATCATAATGAACCGTGGCCAATCATCAGCGTTCGGACGTGAATCCGAATCAGAGTCCGATTTCATTTCCGTGTCTGGTAATCTTTTCTTATTATTTGGGGGGTTTTGAGTATCCATATTGAATTGTTTTTGGTTCGTCATCCTCGCTCCCCACCCACCACGGAGCCCTCAAAATTGGGGTGTGCAGCACTGTGGTAACCGACAGATACACACCAGGGATATGAGGATAATATACGCTAGCATGGAGGCAAAAAAGAATAACCAGTACTAGATTGACAATAGCCACCGCCTTCTAGGAAGTGAAGAATGACTTGGTAATTGTGTAAATATAAATATAAATACAGTTGTTGTACTATATATATATATCCATTCTCCATTAATCTACCTAGGGCTTGGCATGACCAGCCGATTGATTGGAACGGCCCATTCCAACCTCTCGCCTAGATGAAGTCGAGGCCAAAGTGAAGTGTTGGTCCACAAGGAGCCTTGGCCCCTTGCAGTCCTCATGCACCAGGATCCCTTCCTCCACCGACACGAGTCGCGACTCACGGCAAACAAGCCGCCCCATTTGTCGCCTTTTACGATCTTCAAGGGGGTGCAAGGAAACTATTCTACCCCCGGTTCCCCATGGGTAGACTATGGATACCAGTGGTCTTCCCACCAACCTTGACCTTTTGAGTGTGGTGACCCCTACCACAGCAATCACACCTAGACCTGCAAGCACCGGAATGTCTATTTAGGGAGTTAGATTATCCTTACAATGGTATTGTTGGGACCCAAATAAAGCGAGTGGTCAACCTGTAAAGGTGGTCGGTTAGAGAGGTTTTACTGTATATTTTTACCTCAGTATTACTCCTCTGGCTACTCGTAGTCCAGGGAGAAGGCAGCACATCCGGCTCCAGCAATTAGCATTATCTACTCACAACGGGAGGACATTTGTTGAGTAGCTCCGACAGTATACTACATAACTACTAAACCAAACAGGTTAGTATCATTTTTGAAAGGATACATTGGGTTGAGTAAACCAAAGATAAGACAAGGCACAATATTGATAGGAATCATGGTAGCCTATGCCCCTCCTATTCTATATGGCAAAGCCAATATTAAATCACTAGAACTAGATAAGAACTTAGCGTTGGCTCGCACTAAAGGGAATTTTGAAAGGCCTATGACCATTTCAACAGAAGGCATACAGGATATTATGTGGTGGTTTTCACACATTGATAATTCACCTAACCCCATTAGAATGGGAGAACCCAACACAACAGTTATAAATGACCCATTGCTAGAAGGATGGGGGGCTCATACAGACCAACAGGCAACTGGTGGTCGGTGGATGAAAGAGGAAATCTCCGATCATATAAATGTACTAGAGCTCAGAGCTATTTATTTAGGTTTACGTAGTCTGGTACACCTACATAAAAATCATCTAAGGGTATTAACAGATAATATGACAGCCATGGCTTACATATGTAATATGGGAGGGACTCGTTCCAAACCATGTAACCATTTACCCAAACTAATTTGGGACTGGGCAGAGGAATATGACATATGGCAAACAGTAGTGCATATCCCAGGTAGTCAGAATAGTTTGGCTGACAGGAAAAGTCGACATTTCCATGACCAACTGGAATGGTCATTAAATCACAGTATTTTCAATTACATTTGTAATAAATGGGGCAAGCGAGATATTGATTTGTTTGTATCATGAAACAACAACAAGTTACCCAAATATGTGTCCTGGCATCCAGAGCCAGAAGCCTGGAGAGTGGATGCATTTTCTCTGATTTGGAATAATAAATGTTACTACATATTCCCACCATTCAGCATTATCAGCACAGAGACCTTGTGGACGCCATCCTGGAAACGAATGACGACGGACAACTCAACAGCAGAGGTAGGGGGCCATTTCTCCCCCACACCTATGTGATTCGCGAAGAGAAGAAAGGGAAAGTAGGGTTGGGGGAGAGCAACTGGCATGAATACATGTCAGCCCTTGCGCGGATGAAAAAGGACCCCAAACTCCCCCACCACTGGATCAAAGCAATTATAGAGCACCAGAACGAGATTTGCAATATGGCCGGCGAGTGGCAATGGGAGACATGCTTAGCATGGTCAGAAAAGACTTTCGCCATGATAGAGGACGGCCGCCTCCCTAGAGGTTGGCGTGATGAGCAAGCCATAAAAGATCTCCAGAGAGGAGCCTGCCTGGCGGGCATACGGTGAGAGGAGCAGAGGAGAACGGCGAGGTCCGAGGCGCCGCACCGAACCCAGCAAGGACGAGACGAACAAACAGCACCTAACACTCCCTACAAGAGACCTGAGTTCACACCCGACACGGATGGCCGCCCGTGCCACAGGTGGAACTGGGGCAATGACTCCGGATTCACGGCCACCCACGGCACGGGTAGCGAAAAGTACGCACACGTATGTGCATGGTGCGCAAATTAGTACAGAAAATCCAACCCGCACCGGGAGCAAGAGTGTAATAATAAAAAACGGCAACTGGAGAGAAAAGTGGCTGCGACCGACGCCGATGACCAGAAAGCGGATTTTCGCTGAACGGCTGGGCACGTGCCGAACGAAACGCCACCGCCGACCACCACCCAGACACGGAAAACGCCGCAAACCTAACTCCCGCCAAAACCAAGCAAAAGGACGCGGACAACCGACCACAGACTCCCGCCAAAACGCCACGTGGGACGCTGGCGGACCAACCACCCGACCCGAGCTCCGCCCCTAGGGTGCCCCTCTGATGCAATGAGCAGCTCAAGCGAACCAGACTTGAACCACATTAACATACCCACACCCTGCGCCGACCACAGACTTCAAACACCTAACCGCCATCCAAAGGACCCCCGCCACGCCACTGGAGATGGCGACCGCCACGGGGCACGACCATTAAACGCCGCCGCAGACACAACGACTACACCTAATGGCCATGGAGAGAACCCAACACCAACGGCCGAGACAGACCATGTGGCGACCGGCGAGGCCCGTCTACACACACCTCCGCCCACCCCAGACCACCACCGCCACCGGACCCACCAATCCCGCCCACCCACCACCCCCACAACCCCAAACCACCCCAACCCATCCACTCCCCCACCCCCACTGTCATCAACCACTCAACCCCACCCACACTCTCCACCAACCCGCCTCCCCCACAACCACCCCCCACTCCACCCCCACCCCCCCCAACACCTCCGAGCCTCTGACAACACCACTGACACAGAACGACCAACTGACGACATGCCACAACAGACCGCTGTCATAGTTTGCTACGACCCAACCCGCACCAAGGTCGGCTGCGTTCAGCCTTTCTTCCGGTCAGCGACAACCCACCATGTCGACAACAACATGACGAACAATGACGAGACCGAACCTGCGGACGCGCTCCTCACATACCACCAAAGAGAGGCGGCCGACGAGGATATTGACGACGTCACCAATAACGACCTCACCTCGGCGGCACCACACTACAACCCTCCGCACACACCACTCTCATATAGGAACACCCTAGACCACTTCTGGCCTACTTCCATACCCCAGATATGGAAAAATGACATATGTCGATATACCTACGACGAGGTGACGCGCTCAGGCCTCCCCAACTACATTGCAGCTCGGATCCCAGTCCCATCCGACCTCAATATAGACCGCTGGAGGGACCTCCTTACCGGATACCACGACGACCAGCTCGTGGACTTCCTGGAGTACGGGTGGCCCGCAGACTACACCGCGGATGGCCCACCCGTCCCCTCGACAGCAAACCACCGCGAGGCGCCCCAGCACCTCGCCTGGGTCAGGAAGTATATCCAAATCGAGGCGGCCAAAGGAGCCCTCATTGGCCCCTTCCTCGAACCACCCTTCACGCCCTGGGTGCAGGTCAGCCCGATGATGACCCACCCAAAAAAGAACACCCTGGAGAGGCGAATCATCGTCGACCTGAGCTTCCCGAGGGGCGCGAGCGTCAACTCGGGCATTAGAAAAGGCTACTATCAAGGCCGACCCGCCACATACACCCTCCCTAACATCATCGACCTCACGGACGAGATCACCCGCCTCGGGGTCGGGGCATGTGTCTGAACGATCGACCTCGCTAGAGCCTACAGACAATTACGAACCTGCCCACTGTCGGTCCCACTGCTTGGAGTGACCCTTGATGGACTAACCTACTTCAACATCGCCCCCCCAGTCGGGTGCCGCACATCCACTATGGCCTGCGCCCGCACCACGAATGCAGTCGTCCACCTACTCCGCCGCAAAGGACATTTCGTCCTCTGTTACCTGGACGATTTTGTCGGAGTGGCAGCAACCCAGAAGATGGCGGACGCCGCCTACCTCGTGGCAGACTTGGGCCTGGCTCTCTCACCCCAGAAGTGTATTCCCCCGACTCACTGCCTCGAATGGCTCGGATTCGTGGTCGACACCGATAATATGACGGTCAAGATCCCATCCCCTAAGCTCACTGATGTGATGGACCAGTGTCACAGATGGACCCCACAGGCAAAGGCATCTAAGAAAGACCTCCAGTGACTGATCGGGAGGCTCCAACAAGTCGCCAGGTGTGTGCGCCCAGCACGTCGATTCATGAACCGCATACTTGATGCCCTCCGACAAGCACCTCACACCGGGAAACACCCCATCACACTCAACATGAAAAAGGACATCCAGTGGTTCCTGACCTACGCCGCAGCCTCAAACGGCATGGTCCTCCTCCGCCCACCACCCAAACACGAGTGGACCATCGAATGCGATTCCTCCCTGAAGGCTGGAGGCGCACACTCACCAAAAGGTACCTCTCCGAGGCGTACTCAGAAAACTTCCTGGAGGGCAACCACAGCATCCATCAGCTAGAGGCCCTCAACCTCATCCTGGCCCTTCACGCACTCTCCCCCCCGAAACCACATGACTACGCTATAATAGTCAATACTGACAACCAGTCCTCCCAGATGGTTCTCGACTCTGGGGCCAGGATGGACCCCATCCTCTGTGCTTGTGCCAGAGCACTCTGGTCCTTCACCGCTCTCCGCTCCTGCGAGGTCCAGGTCCTCCACAAACCCGGGGTCGAGATTGCCTTCGCCGATGCCCTCAGCAGGGCACCAGTCGACGAAATTGCCGGTCGCAAGTGCGTGTCGGTGGTGTAATCAACTGGCCAGCCGAATTCGAGGTAGTCCACGATATGCCTGTCGTGGTAGCCGACCAGGAGTTTTCGCCACGCCTGTATGTTAAGTCCAGAGGGGATTGGTATTCTCGCCCTCATGTAGTTGGGCAGGGCCGTGAGCCTGACCTGGTTGTACGTTTCAAGGTAGTCCGGATGGGCACCCCATAGGCTATGGTTGGGGTGGGGCCAGATCCTATCCAGGGTCGGCCTGTAGGCTATGGGCGTGTGAGGTGGGCATGCCTCCCCTTCATGCACACCACCCCCTACCATTATCACGTCATCAGAGTTTTCATCAAGGTTGTCGTTAATGTAGGCATAATGTTCAATTGTACTCACTTGTGGCTCGTGGGCCGCGTTGGCAGTGACGATGTTGTCGGCGGCGTGTTCCGTGTCATTGCGGGAGTACATTGACTCGTCTGTCATGGTGTGGGTGTGGCCAGGTGGGCTCGTGTGGGCGTGGTGCTCCATTGTTGTTAACACGCCACCTTCCCAGGGTGCCCGCGGGTGGGCGGCCATCTTGGATCCCTCCTGCGGCTTGGGCGGCCCCTGCGGCTGTGTCACATGTCGGCCATGTTTGTTGTTGCCCGCTGGTGTCGCCACCTGGGCCCATATTCACGATGCGGTGTTAGCTTACACTCGGTGTGTTTGCACTCCTTGCGTACTGAGTTTTCGCCGCTAACCCAGAAATCCCGGCCAAAACCAGTTTTGGCTCGCTAACACCGCATCATGAATACGGCCCCTGGTGTGTTTACGTCATGATCGTTCCGGGCGGCTATGCTCTGGCCGCGGTCATTGATGGCATGCGGCCATCTTGGTTGAGGGGTGGGTTGGGTGTTATCCGGTGTAATTCCGGCGTTTTGTGCACGTGTTGCTCCAGGTCTAACATAGCAGACCTTGTACCCGCTTTCAACATGGCGGCTACCACTCCCCCAGTCCCCGCCAGTTTTACCACCAATGTTTACACTCTCGCCCACCTGACTCCAGTCATCAGCCTTAATGCAGAGTTGTGTGTTGTTTATGCGTGTTTGGCGGTGTATTTCACGGGCACATGCAGAGACTTGGGCGGGGGTTTCACAGTTTACAATGAGGTTATCGTGGTGTTTTGTACTCACTGTTGTGTCTCGGTCGTGTTGTTCCATGTAATGTTTATCGTCAGGGTTTTTGTGGTCTGGCTCCATGCCCATCACATCGTTATCATCCATGGAGCCGTCCATTAAAAACCCTGACTTGACTCCTGGGTTCCGTACGTGGCTGAGTGTCTGGTCTTTCTGTCGAAGAACCGCTTCTTATTAAGACAGTCTCTTTCTTTGTGGAGGTTGGTGCGGCGGTACTTGTTGGCGCACCATGCGCACACATGAGCTTTCTTATCTGGATTTTCACCGTGGGTTGATGCGAAGGTACACTCATTCCCCCAATTCCATGTGTGACACGGCCTCCCGTCCATGTCCCGGTTGAAGTCTTGTCTCCCTTCATATCCTGAGCTGCTGGCGGCTTGTCCGGCGCCATTGTTGTGCGTGCTGCCGATGTTGTTTTTAGCATTAGCGTTCGCGCCCTTTGTGTAGGTGCAGGTGCCAGCCCTCACCCCGACTGCTAACGAATCCCTCTGAATGTCTTTTATGGCGTATTTATCGCTCCAGCCCCGTGGGAGTCTGCCGTCGTCTATCATGGCAAAGACATTTTCGGACCACGTGCGGCAGATCTCCCACTCCCAGTCTGCCGCCATGATGGCGATCTCGTGAATATGTTCGATGAGCGGGTCTTTCCAGGCCACCGGGACCTCTACCACTTTCATCATTCTACACAGTGCGGCTATGTACTCCACCAGCGTGGCTTCCCCTACTGCCACCTTCTAACGTTTTACACCACGCATAACAAATAAATTAGGTAGTAGGGGGGTTTTACCTCTCTTCTTGTTTATTGCTGTGCCGGCTGCTGCAAGTATGTCGTTGATAGTTTCGGCTCCGTCGATCCGTTCGTCTCGTTCGTTCAGTCTGGCTGACTGTGTCCTGGGTTGGGTGCTGGTGTAGTCGCACCTCTCGCTGTAGTCCTCGGCATCGAGGTCGTCGTCCATTGATTGGAGTCTCAGTGTGTCCGCCATCTTCCTTTGTTCCCGCCTCGGTGCTGGTGTCGTCCTCACTGTTACGCTAGGCTTGGGCCCCGTGATGCGCCGGCGGTGAGCGTGCAGGGTGTCGGCCACATGCCTAGTCCTTGCTGCTGGTGCCGGGGCCCCCCCGGTGTCACTGTCACTATCACTGTCTCAACTCTCCTGTGTCACGTATTCCCTTTCGTCGGGGTCCCTCCTCTTGTTTCCTACCTCCAGTGCCTCCAACCTACTAGCCATGATAGATTTAAACTCGCTGAGCTGGT
Source organism: Branchipolynoe longqiensis (assembly GCA_030323885.1). Lineage (NCBI taxonomy): Eukaryota > Metazoa > Annelida > Polychaeta > Phyllodocida > Polynoidae > Branchipolynoe > Branchipolynoe longqiensis. The sequence goes on along the minus strand of CM059187.1, from coordinate 157,658,491 downwards.
CAGCTACGGCTGCTTTCATGGCCTGAATCAGCTCCTGGTTGTTTGCCTCCTGTGGCGTAGGTGCCGGTGCGGGCGCCGGTGTAGATGAGGGGGTGCGCTCGGCCGCCGGTGTCCTGCGTCTCGGTGCTCGTTGGTTGTTGGCGCCGTGTGTCTCATTGGCCTCACTGGTCTCGGGTCAATTTTCTTGGGGCGTCCTCTAGGTTTAGGTGCATTGTTCTGCCTGGTGCTTGCTGCGCTCCTTGCTGATTTTTGTGATTGCGGCATGGCGATGGCGTGTCGTTTCGTGTCGTGAAGAAATGGTGGGCGATGTTGATATGAAGGCTGCTGTGGCGGTTGTGGTCGGTTGTTCGAATTTGGCGCGCTCAGGTAGCGTTAGTGCGCAGGTGGCGGCATTCGGTGGAAATGTTTGGAACTAGCATCGTTGGTCAGGGCTCGCCGGCGTTGATGCTAGGTGGCGCCACCATACCGCGTTAAAGTAGGGCTGTCTCGTCTCCGGCGGGAATTACTGATGTTAAGAATAACATCCACACTTAACAACTGCCCTTATCTCGGTTGTATTTCTTATAGATAGGTCATATTCTACAACTCCCCTTATCTCTTTTGCATTTCATATATGTTGTGTTTCTTATATGTAGGTCAGAGTCTACAACGGCCCTTATCTATGTTGCTTTATCCTATCTAAAGGTCATACCCTACAACTGCCCTTATCTCTGTTGTTTTATCCTATATATAGGTCATATTATACAACTCGCCTTATCTCTGTTGCTTTATCCTATATAAAGGTCATAGTCTACACCTGCCCTTATCCCTGTTGTCCTTTCCTATCTTCCAGATTCCGGGTGTGAACCTCATCCCGTTGTCTACTCGCCCAACGACCTCTCCGCTGTCTCCACCGGAAAACCAAAAACAACCCACACCCAGTTCACTTCCGGTTGAGGTTGCGACACTTCCGGTTAAGTTTCCAACACTTCTGGTTTCATCCTCCTACTCCCTTGTTTGGTTGTATAAACAGGAAGATTGTGAAAGGAACTGTAGGATAACATTTGCTACGAGGCAGAAGGGGCCAGCCTAGTACATATCAGGACCCTTTAAGGTGCTGTCACGGGAGGCAAGTTGAAATGTTGTCTGCTGGGTCAAAGTATGGACGCTGCACTTAGATCTTTCTCTAGAATGCTGGAGAAACATGGCAATGCTCTCTATATATATATATATACATATTTATATATATATATATATTTAACCGTCGGGCTATTCCACCCCCGCTTAAGGCGACCCTACGTGTTAATATAAATAATTGTTTCCATGTGAATGTCTTGTGCCTCCTGCCGCCGGTTGTCTGTCATCCTGCCAGCCTGACCCTTGACTAGCAATGTCCGAGGTGGAGAGTTCGACTCCTGACAGACCATGAGCAGAAGGCCCTTCATTAAATAAGATTATAGAGCAATCCAAATAGCAATCTGAAGTTGACCATAGCGGTTAATAATATAAGTCTGGAGGACAGTAAAGAATGCAAGGAACGTTCATGTCACTTCTTAGGAGCTCACCATTTTATTCTTACCTCTTACTAACAGATTGAATTTAGCAATATAACTTATGTTATGATTTAAATATAGTTCAACAGTGGAATGTATGTTATAAGTCAAATCCCCTCCCATATAATTAAGTTAAATAAGTTTGGAATTTCCATAATAAAGGCCTAAATCTCGGCTAAAACATCGGAGCATGCAAAAACACGTTCGATGGGTCTGGCTCCGAAGGCCCGACCTTCTATCGTTGCTAGGATAGTCACAATCGACGTATCCAAGCAACGCTTTACAGCAGGGAACCCTGCCTCGCAAAATGCGCGCCCGCGCAAAATGCGCACCCGCGCAAAATGCGCGCCCGCGCAAAATGCGCCCCTGCGCAAAATGCGCGCCCGCGCAAAATGCGCGCCCGCGCAAAATGCGCCCCCGCGCAAAATGAGGTCGAGCAGTCTCACCCACTTCACAGCCTCCCCAGACGAACAACAGGAACTGATGTTCGTCTAAGAAAGGAAAAGTGGGAGAGACTACCAGGGTTCGCGGCTGTAGCAACAAATAATAAGCATAATCGCGACCCCGCTTGATCCACGACTAAATGGCGTGGAATGCGAGGCACCGCATACTTCCTTCTCGTTGTGTAATTTTTTTCGATTTGAGACAAGCCAGCTCTCTGGTCAACAATTTCAGTATTTCACAAGATTTATGTTTGTACTTAAATTCCTTCAAAAACAGTTTTGAATCATTACTTGATAAAATTGAAACTACCAGAATCGACTTTCAATTCTGGTACCAGCCCAACTAAAGATACTGACCCTGTCGTAGCTGAATACCCTGCCAGTCAGTCTGGCAAGGAGAGAAACTCCACTAGTCACTTGTCATCTGTACCATTGCACACCATCCAATATCACAACCCTTTATAACACACTCCACCATTTTGACACTTGTGACCACACATGTACTACTAACCCCTGGAAGAAAATTCCCTAGCCCAGTTCCCGCGATGAAAGCTAGCTCAATATTTCTCCTCTACCAGTAGCCTATACCGTAAACTCATTACAGCCTCAAAAGTACTTTGGCCGGCGTTACCATAGTAATATCCCTATCTCAAGTCCGTATCCCACCGTACGCTAAAAGTGAAGGGTATTTGGAATTCGCTACAGACTACGTTACCCTAAATGTATACAGCTCCAACGACAGGGTCCCATTTTTCTCTAAAAATTCACACTTTGACTACTAGACAATGACTACTAAACAATGACTACATTGTAACCAAAGCCGGAAATTCCCGAAGGAAGTCCGCTTTTGGTTCACACAAAAACAATCTACGGTGCTATTCAAGCGCAAACTCAACCATTGGTAATTTACACTTCAACCAAAGCCGGAAATCCCTGAAGGAACTCCGCTTTTGGGTGACAGAAAAACAATTTACGGCGCCACCGAAGGGCGCACCAGACCATTGTTTTTTGTTTTTTTTAGGGGAAGTGCTCCATTAGGTAATTTAAGTACAATTTTCGCCTCTGAGGGAGATCAAATAAGGGCGACAATTAATGTTTGTCGGGTCAAACCCAATGAAGGCCAAAACACGTACCGACGCGCACGGTCGTGCGAGACGAAACTGTACCCAAAGTAAATGCGAGCATAAGTAAATGTGTGCATTTGTCAGTTTGCCCACAGCCTGATTCGCAAAAGTTGTACTTTTTCGCCAATATGCGCCTGCGCATATATTTCTTCTTGTAGCAATGGGATAATACTGGAGGGACACATTACTGGTTTGATGGCCGGTGGGCCCCGCATATATAAAAATACTCCTCACCGGATTACTATTGGGCACCGCATCCAATTAATGATACTCCCGACCGTAGCGTCTTTAGGCATCGTATGCCGGCACACTCCCTTCGATTGGGCCACGCATGCCGTCACACTCCTTACCAGGTAATGTCTCTACTCGCAGTGTGTTCCCTTATTTGCGCCGTCACATTATCTAGTCTGATCTACATCAATGGTTTGATGGCCGGTGGGCCCCGAATATATAAAAATACTCCTCACCGGATTACTATTGGGCACCGCATCCAATTACTGATACTCCCGACCGTAGCGTCTTAAGGCATCGTATGCCTGCACACTCCCTTAGATTGGGCCACGCATGCCGACACACTCCTCACCAGGTAATGCCTCTCAGCGGGTTTTGCGCCACTGCGCATATATACCCGTTTCTTCCATATGTGATACATTCGGCTTGGCGAGCCACTAAATGCGAATCCAAGCAGCGATCCTGCGTGCCTTCTGCATCGACAGGTCGAGGCCGGAGTTTCTTACTCTCTGAGCTCTGTGTGGTATGTGTTTTGGTGGTGTAGGTGTGTGGTGTGTGTCTGTGGTGAGGGTGTAGGTGTGTGGTGATGGCTTAGGGGTGTGGTGGGGGATGTAGGTGTGTGGTGAGGGTTTAGGTGTGTGGTGGGGTGTAGGTGTATGGTAGGGGGTTTAGGTGTGTGGTTGGGGTGTCAGGGGTACCAACCAAAGCATTACAGGGACCGGCATGAGTCGCCATCTGGCGAGAGACTCACAATTTAAGCATATTTACACCTATACACACTTTGGTCTAGTGGTCGGGTATGAAGGGGATTTAATTATTGCATGGGTAAACCGTTTCCAAAATACTTTACCTATAATAGAATTTGGAATAATCCCTACCCTTCCACACGACCAAACAATTCATATTAACATTTCACTCTTATCCCTAATGTACATGTATGATTAACTAGTGGTTATCCCCAGAGATCACGGCTAGTTACTTCTACAATTTTAAATGGTTTTAATTTCTGTTTAATTTGATTGAATGTGTATGTCTATTTCCCCATAAATTAGTTTTAGGTCTATATTCTAGAAAATTTTGAAAACCAAGCTGGTACCCTCAGAGAGAAGAACCAGATTCAGTAAATGATTGTTAAGCTTCATAGTTTAGAGACATACATATTCAATGCTCATTTTGAATCAGTTTAACCATGAAGAATATATTCACCAGTTCAACCATGAAGAACATTCCCTTCGCGCGTATCTAAAATAAATTTGCTGTCTAATCCCCTGGCAGTAGTTGGACCCACCGTTAACCAACCTATGGCAATAGTTGGACCCACCGTTAACCAACTTATTTCCCCACCAGGGTATCATAAATAAAGGAGGGGCTCCCCTGGCAGTAGTTGGACCCACCGTTAACCAACCTTATGGCAATAGTTGGACCCACCGTTAACCAACTTATTTCCACCCACCGTAAACTCCTCCTTCAGCCAATCGACCCAAACAATTCTAAAGCGTCGATTCCATAATACCGAACACTGGCTTTCTCAATCAATTCATGGTTGAACCCTGAATACACGGGCCACCCCGACACCCTGAACCGCATTTAACAAGGGGAAACCCATAAATGACAAATACCATCAAAATACACATACAGATACATATGGTTAGATTGTGTGGTTATATCTAGTGGACTGAGGTGTATTTTGTTTACTTTTCAAAACCCCAACAACATGCGGGGTAGAAATGCGAGCCACAAATAACATATAATACAAACATAACACGTACATCCACCATTTAATAATTTAGTCAAGTGGTTGGTTACGAAGAGGTGTCTACATTTACCTTAATAAAACAGTTAGAAATGTTCTAGTTTACAAAGATAAAATGTTGAACATTCCTGTGTCCTTCCAGATGACCAAATATAAACATTTGCTATATGTTAGTGCCAGTTTTTTATATTTACTATAATAGGTTTACCAACCACAGGCTGTTTCCCTCTGGAAGAAAGCAGCCCGGGGAAAATTGCTATTATTTTGATAATTAAAACAAATTGTAGAATGTTCACATATATGTTTACTCTCATAGAAACCTGGTTAGTTTGATTTTTATTTAAATTTAAGTTTAGGGTTAATATGTTACAATTTGATTTGGCCCCATCCCCTTGTGTACCAGTTTAACCGTGAAGGCTTACAAGGATTCTGTGGTGTATTTTACTTTTCTCTACCAACATGTATGATGTAATTATATGTTTGGAAGGGTTTTTGACCTATAATTCTAAATCTGTTTTTGCCACAATGCCTAGATTAGTGCTTAGGCTCACAAGGGTGTTGTGGTATATTTTCAATTGGTTTTACCAACATGTAAGGTTTTAATTAAATTTTTACTTTATGAAATCACCCAGAAATCAATAGGTTACAATACTCAATATAAAAGGTGCTCAAAAGAAACGCCAGCGGCCTAACTGATTCCCTGCTCTACAACCAATATACCAATAATATATGACATACAATATTACCATGTTACCACCAAGTGAACATAGCAGGCATATAATATATACAAAATATATACAAATCAAGGTGTATTTTTAATGTGGTGGTGTGTGTTTTACAAGATAAAAATATAAGTGTATAATTTAAATAGTCCCTGCATATTGTATAGCCCCGTGAACCCATCCCCGTAAATAGAATATGCCCAAAACAATACCTAATGTGATGCCCTCCTCCGGATTCTGTGGGTGGCCGCTGCTCGTCCTGCGAATCCAACTGTCACAGCTGGCTGGACTTGTTAATTTGCGGGTGGCCGTTGGTCGCCCCGCGAATCCAGCTCGTATCCAGCTCGTAGTGTAGGCTGGATCGGCTAACCGCGGGTTGTTGCTGCTCGCCCCACAAATCCAGCTTGTAATTTAGGCTGGATCAGTTAACCACGCGTGGTTGCTGCTCACCCCGCAAATCCAGCTCGTAGTGTAGGCTGGATCGGTTAACCGTGGGTGGTTGCTGCTCGCCCGCAAATCCAGTTCGTAGTGTATGCTGGATCGGTTAACCGCGGGTGGTTGCTGCTCGCCCCGCAAATCCAGCTTGTAGTGTAGGCTGGATCGGTTTACCGCGGGTGGTTGCTGCTAGCCCCACAAATCCAGCTCGTAATTTAGGCTGGATCGGTTAACCGCAGGTGGTTGCTGCTCACCCCGCAAATTCAGCTCTCACTGCCGGCTGGACTTGTCAACCGTGCGTGGCCGCCGCGAATCCCGCGAATCCAGCTCTCACTGTAGTCTGGACTTGTTAACCGTGGGTGGCCGCCACGAATCCCGCGAATCCAGCTCTCCTTGTTCTGTCGTCGAGCGGTTGATATGGTGTGTGCGTCTAAATGTTGTATGCATTAAATATAAATGGGTTTACATTAATTAGAGTTTATATTATTATATTTATTCAGAAATACAAAGCATGCAGTTTACTGGCCTTAATATATGGTACCATACAAGCAACGCGAGTACTCAGAGCACTCACAATAAACACAATGAATTTTTTTTGTAGGCATATAATTTACTTTACCCCATTACAATATTATAGAAATTTAACCACTCCCTGTAGTATAGTGAAAATACAATGGACCAGTGGTGGCCGTACAGTGGCATACACATAAACAGACGGGTAATGAATGCAAGGCACAATAACTCAAGGAGTAATGTAAAGAAGCTGATTAACATTATGGTGATACAAACAACCAATGCCTCCATCACAATTCCACTAATATTTAATTACAAGGTTAATCATGCCAGCTATTGGTGGTTCAGCTATGGCCATGACCAACAATAGATTTACATACAGAATAATTCACCATCGCTTTGGTGAGTCATATTACTTGGCTACTTGTATAATGATACTTTAAATTTACATGTCTAGCACAGTAGAATGCATATAATATATGGTAAGATAACATTCTACATGTATCAACAGTAATTTTGGAATTACAAGTAACATTAATAGCTTAATAATGCCACAAATAAGAAGTTTAAAAGAAAACGGCCGAATATGGTCGATCTCCTCGTCATATTACTTTAATATCAACCTAAAACTATTTGAAATCTATGAATATAAATGAATATAAAACAAATAATTGGTAATTTTGGATTAAAAATAACATTAATGGCAAAATAATGCCGAAAATACGAAATAAAGAAACATGACGAAAATGGTCGAATAATATCGACATCGTCGTCATATTCCTTTAATATAAACCAAAAAACGATTCGGAATGCATGAATATGAATGAATATAAAACAAATAAATCAAATGTGGGTTAAAAGTAATTTTAAATATTACATAAATGCTGTCTTGTATTTTCAATTTATCAAAGTATTCCAAATTGTCCAACAGACAAACGGTTGCCAGACAAACTGCAAGTTGTTTAAAATTGCTTGGCAACAGGTTCCAGTTGTTGATGGAAACAGCCACTGACACGCCTCTCCCAGGCCCGCAATTTGCGAGGCTGAGTTAACGTCCACCCGCGAATTGCGTGTGGATTTTATATTATTACAAAACCATCTCAAATGGATAAATATGTCCAAGTATGACGAAATAAACCCCAATTTGGATGGAAAGAAACATTAATATGACAAAATAAAGCCTAACTTTGGAATTAAAAGTAAGATTAATGCAAATAATAAGACAGTTTAACAAAAACACACCGAAAACGGCCAAGAGCAAGTAAACAGCCGGAGCCTTGACACGTCTGCCTAACGACTCCCGCCCTTCACCATCACCTAGCAACCGTAATCGATTTGTTGATGGAAACTGCCTTTCCTTCATGCGCAAATTTCTCTCGCAGGTGCGCAATTTGCGCATTGACTTTATATTACTACAAAAACCACCCGAAATGCAGTAATATGGACAAAATAAATACAAAATATACCTTACTTTCGAATTAAAAGTAAGATTACTACAAAAAATAAGACATCCCATAAGAAATACGACGAAAAAACGGCCGATCTCTTCGTCATATTACTTTAGTATTAAACTAAAAACAATTCGAAATACATGAATATGAATGAATATAAAACAAATAACTGGTAATTTGGATTAAAAGTATTACATTAATGCTGTCTGGATTATTCAATGTTCAAAGTATTCGAACTACTGAGAAGCTACCCAGTTGCTAGGCATCTGTCAGTTGTTTATCAGTCGCTTAGCAACCATGCACGAATTGTTGATGGTTACTGAATTTCCTTCATGCGCAAATTCCTCTCATAGGTGCTCAAATTTGCGAGTTGACTTTATTTTACTACAAAAACCACCCGAAATGCAGTAATTAGGCCAAAAATGTCAAAACAAACCCCAATTTGGAATTAAAAGTTATATTAATGCAGAAAATAAGACATTTTATAGAAAAATGATGAAAACAACCGCGAGAGGCCAATATCGCCGTACCCTGCGTTCGTCATGATATTTGGTTTACTATAAACAGAAAGTCCTCCCGATATGCACTAACTACCATGTTAACCATCCAAAACCATCAGAAATGGACAAGTGGAACGATAAACTGCAGAAAGAGACCCTAATTTTGAATTGAAAGTCAGATTAATGCCAAAAATAAGACATTCCATAAGAAATACGACGAATCCGGCCGTGAGAGGCCAATATCGCCGTACCCTGCGTTTGTCATGATATTTGGACTTAAATCTCCACAGAGAATCCACCCAATATGCATTAATTGGACAAAACATGTTAAAATAAACCCCACATTTGGAATTATAGTACTATTAATATGACAAAATAAACCCTAAATTTGGAATAAGTACCAGGATAGTCAAAAATAAGACAGTTTATAGAAAAATGATGAAAACGACTGCGAGAGGCTAATATCGCCGTACCCTGCGTTCGTCATGATATTTGGTTTACTAAAAACAGAAAGTCCTCCCTTAATGCACTAATTAGGCCAAAAATGTCACAACAAACCCCAATTTCGAACTAAAAGTACTAGGAGGGCTAAAATAAGACATGTTTAACAGAAAAATGATGGAAATCGGCCGAGAGAAATTAAACGGTCCGAGCTCTGACACGTCCTTCCCTTAGCCGGTCCCCACATATCTGCTAGTCGAGTTACTATATACTAACACAAAATCATCAGAAAGGTATTGAATATGGCGAAATAGGCCAAAATAAACCCTAATTTTGAATCTAAAAATACCATTAGTGCAAGAATAAAGGCATTAAAATAGAAGACCGATCTTATGGTCTTCATATCCTACCCTGTGCATGGTTCCTCCAACGACGATCACTCACTGCAGTCTTGCATAATCCAGAGAACATATGAAGTTACAGATGCAAAAATAAAAGAATTTGTACTACAATTTAGAAATCCCAATAAAATAAGATTAAAAGCCAGAACAAGTAGTGAGCAAAATAAGTGCAATACACAGTAATATCAGTTGATATTAGTGTTTCTTTAACTTATTTCATTTTCCTAATATATTTATATATATATATATATACGCTTGTAAATTTAGACAATTTTGGAAATTACAGTTTATGTATACAAAATAAATTAATAGATGCCTAAAAGTGTAAATAGACCACTTTTAGAGATTACATTAGTGTATACTAAATAAATTAATAGAAGCCTAAATGTGTAAAAAGACCACAAGTAAAATTGAAAAGGTAGAGTAATAATAAAAAAAAAAAAATTAAAAAACAGAGCAGCACGTAGCAAACCTGACCAAACAGTCTGAGATCTACTGAACTACCGCCCTAATGCTCCAAAAACGCTTCTGACGTCGCCTCCTGTGCCAGCGACGCGCGTCGTCGCTAGGAAACGATGGAACTAAGAAAAACATGCGGCTAGCGCAAGCAAACTGCAAAGATTCACTAAAAATAGGCCGGCATCAAATGTCGGAGAATCGCAGCAGCAATTTTAATTTAAAACTCTAACCAAATATAATGCACGTATAGCCTTGTATCGGGATAGCTAGTCCACGTCCTGTTCGCCTCCTCCAGTCGGAGCGACACAAGGGTATGCCATTATTGTGCCTCTAACGCTCCTCAGGCCACGATTTGCGCAGAAGTTTTAACCGCGGATTCAAGGCTCGCCCCTCGCTGGTTTAAATTAATTAATTAAGGCTAGCCGCAAAATATAACAAGTATACCACGTGGGTGAAGTCATCATTCGAAATAATGCTACCCCGGTACGCCGTAAACTGTCAATATCACGTAATGGAGCATGAAGACAGTGACCATGCGTCACTGTCAACTCTACCCGAATAATCTATCCAAAAAAATATAAACAATTTCTAAGCATACAGAAGTGAACTAAAAGGTATTACACTCCTTACTATCCTGGTCACGGCACCAGTTTAACCGTCGGGCTATTCCACCCCCGCTTAAGGCGACCCTACGTGTTAATATAAATAATTGTTTCCATGTGAATGTCTTGTGCCTCCTGCCGCCGGTTGTCTGTCATCCTGCCAGCCTGACCCTTGACTAGCAATGTCCGAGGTGGAGAGTTCGACTCCTGACAGACCATGAGCAGAAGGCCCTTAATTAAATAAGATTATAGAGCAATCCAAATAGCAATCTGAAGTTGACCATAGCGGTTAATAATATAAGTCTGGAGGACAGTAAAGAATGCAAGGAACGTTCATGTCACTTCTTAGGAGCTCACCATTTTATTCTTACCTCTTACTAACAGAATGAATTTAGCAATATAACTTATGTTATGATTTAAATATAGTTCAACAGTGGAATGTATGTTATAAGTCAAATCCCCTCCCATATAATTAAGTTAAATAAGTTTGGAATTTCCATAATAAAGGCCTAAATCTCGGCTAAAACATCGGAGCATGCAAAAACACGTCCGATGGGTCTGGCTCCGAAGGCCCGACCTTCTATCGTTGCTAGGATAGTCACAATCGACGTATCCAAGCAACGCTTTACAGCAGGGAACCCTGCCTCGCAAAATGCGCGCCTGCGCAAAATGCGCACCCGCGCAAAATGCGCGCCTGCGCAAAATGCGCCCCCGCGCAAAATGAGGTCGAGCAGTCTCACCCACTCAACATATATATATATTATATTATATATATATAAATATATATATATATATATATATATATATATATATATGGGTCATTCTCAGAAACTCAGTACCACTTTTGTGACATGGACGCCAGAAGTGAAACCATTCTAAACAACAGCAAGACCCATATTCATATGAAGCTGTACATGCTGTGGATATGTCAGAGGTTTTTTTTAAAAAGCTATTTAATTTTTTGATTTTATTCTTATGCAAATTAAGGACTACAATGAAATGTCCTGTGTAACATGAAAATTAAACACACAATTTTATTGCTGACAGTTAAACAAACAAAATTATGTCTTACAAGAAAAAAGTTGAAACAAGATGAAAACGGTTTGTGTCAATTCTGATGTGAATGTCTAAATGTGTAAATGTCTACATTAGCATAAAATCATATAAACAAACTGTTGCTACATTTTCTGGAATAGATGAAACGATACAATATCGCAAACAAGTGAGACAAATAATTATTTGACGTGCTATTACATAAAAGTAGGAATTAATTATGTCCATCGCAACATAGACACCAAATATGTGGTACCCAATTTCGGAGAATGACCCATTATATAAGATGATTGAGACAGGAGGGTTTTAATTATTAATTACAGTCCAATACTCTGTGTAGGAAATCACTGCTGTGTAACCAGGCAATATCCAGATAAATCAATCAACATGCAAAGCAGCTCATCGGGTGCAATGACCTCTATAATTGACCTTTAACCTTGACATCTATATGTAATATACCTGTGTACAATTGCGCTATGTGTGTCATTGGTGATGTGTGGCAAAGCAACAAATCGTTGCCAACATTCCTCCTTCTTTTTAATTTCTTTTTTCATTAAAAAAATATATTAATTAACTGCTGGGCTGACAAAACTGCATTGATTCAATGAGCAATGAAAATGAGTGCATTTATAATAGGCTAGAAAAACACTTTTTTTCCCCTCCCAATTGTTCATTCTATATTTTTCTCATCGATGAATATATTTACCCTGCTCATAACGGATAAGTGTGTTAACACTTGTTTTTACTGCTGGGCAGTACTAATCCAATTTGTTTTAAATCTTCTGAATTTTGTTTTAGTAATAATTTAGGTCTTTTTGCTTCTTGTTTATGGCACATAATTGATTCACTGTGCCCAGCACTACCACTGATGTAACAGACTATTTTGTAATATCTGGGAAGATTATGTAAATTATGTAAATATTACCGAGAAGAGTTAAACTAAAAGTATTTAATTTATCCTCTGTCATCCACTCTCCTTCCTAAGCCCGGAGCACTCCACGGAATTGACAGAGTTAAATATGGAATTATAGGAACATATCAGTAAGATCTTGACGGAGGTTGAGCCCTCCCCAGAATTGAGGTTGTTAAATGTGGAAATACAGAAACATATCCACAAGATCTGTTCAAAAGTTGAGTTGTCCCCAGAATTGAGGGAGTTAAATGTGGAAATATAGGAACATATCCACAAGATCTTGACCGGAGATTGAGCCCTCCCCAGAATTGAGATTGTTAAATGTGGAAATACAGAAAAATATCCATGAGATCTTGTTGGAGGTTGAGCCCTCCCCGGAATTGAGGATGTTAAATGTGGAAATATGGAAACATATCCGTGAAATCTCGATGGAGGTTGTGCTATTGTACTGTGGGTAAGTTTGATGATCAATAAAATGGGGATGATACTGCATGTGTGTATTTATCATATTGTTATGTTTGCGTATTGCTCGAAGCCATATTGTCTCATCAGATGGCTATGTCAGTCAGGGTGACCCATAACCATGGGATACTATTACCATTGTCTTTATTATTAGTATTCTTATTACTATTCTTATTTGTATTCTTATTTGTATTATCAGTATTCTTAGAATTGTTATTAGTATTATTAGTATTATTGGTATGTTTAATAGTATTAGTATTATTAATAGTGTTAATATTATTAGTATTAGTATTATTATTTGTATCTTATAATTGTTAGTAGTATTATTGGGATTATTAGTATTATTAATAATATTAGCATTCTTAGTATTATTTGTATTATTAGTATTATTATTATTATTGTTAGTATTATTAGTATTAGTATTTGTATTATTAGAATGGTTATTAGTATTGTTAGTTTAACCGTCGGGCTATTCCACCCCCGCTTAAGGCGAGCCTAACGTGTTAATATAATTAATTGTTTCCATGTGAATTTCCTTGGGCCCGCCGCCGCCGTCGTAGCCTTACCGCCCGCCTGCGCGTATTCCGTCGTTGGTGTCCGTCCCGTACTGTAGGCGCCAGCCAGAGTATCGTCTAAATACTAGATTTGCCACCGTGCGCATTTATCGGCCTAAAGTGTATTTATATTAGGTTATTTCAACTACTGGCTGCCCCCTTCGTCGTTAGAGATATTATGAATGTTACTAAATGAATCAAAATATGCGCAGTCCAGCACGAGTTGCTGCCGCTGTCTCTACTGTTTAATTTACCTTATGTGTCGTGGTTCTAGCCTAAAAGTAACACTACGTTAATTCTGTAAATGCGTCAGTTATTAGATTCCCGCAGAGGGGTGCATTACTTGCAGAAGGCCGACTTAGGCTTAAGGCCTCTCAGTTCAGAGAAAGCAATCGAATATCAAGGTTCCATAGCGGTTAATCTACAATAAGACTGGAGGATAGGAAAGAATGCAAGGAACGTCCTGATTCACCTTTACAAGAGCTCACGATTTATTCTTAACCAAAGACTAACAAGGATACCAACATAAATAGTAACGAAGGTCTCCCGTTCCCTCCCGTGTTGTTTCTATAATTTAGTTTAGAATTTTGACCCTAAAAAGCCTAAATATCGGTGGAAAACGACGGAGCGTGTAGAAACACGTCCGCCGGGTCTGGCCCCGAACGCCCGACCCCCGATCGTTGCTTAGCTAGTCGCTAAGCAACGCTTTACCACCGAGAACCCTCGCGTGCACAAGTGTTAGCAATTTGCGCGCGCGCAATTTGCGCGTGCGCAAATGGCTTAGGCAAGTAGGCACGCCCACTTCACTGCTCCCCCAGACGAACAACAAGAATTGATGTTCGTCTAAGAAGAGAAAAGTGGGCGGGGCTACAACGGTTCTCGGGTGTAGCACATTAAACAATAATAACAGACCTGACCGTCCCCCGGCGCGTTCAGTGAAAATATCACTGTCCGTGCCGGGGCGCAAAAAGAACCTTCTCGTTGTGTTATTTGATTTCCCAATGTCAATATTAGTTCACCCAAAAATATGTGCGTCTAAGTACGTATATAAATTACATCTTTGTAAGTACGTATTTATTGTTATTTTCAATGTTCACAAATACGTCCTTTTAGGTATGTATATAACATTTTAATAACCAAAAATATAAATACGTCCTCTTAGATACGTATATATATTTATTTATTTTTTTTTTTTTTTTAATAACCAAAAATACGTTCATTTATGTACGTATTTATAATAACTTTGAAAGAGTCAACGGGCCTAATGCTCTCTATATCGAAATAGATATAGAGAGCATACACCTTTTCTAACAAATTAATAATAGGATACCCAAAGATACGTGTGCCTAAGTACGTAGGCTCTCTAAACATACATTATGTGTAATAAGTGCCTGTAGTTATGCACAATAAGGCCTAGAGTTGTGCGATAGCGCAATTGCATATGAAAAGTCGTGGTATATGTAATAAGTGCATTTAGGTATGCATTTAGGTAGAACGCAAATTGCGCACCCATATAGTTATTCAACTGTAAACAAGGAAAACGCGCCAGAGCGCAAATATGTGCCTATCACAAATTTACTATTTGAAGGAAGGGCGCTTTAGTGGCGATTTCCTTTTTAGTTTACGAAGAATATTGATGAAGATTATGCATATGCTCATTAATGATCATAGGCCCAATGGCAAACAGCGAAATACAGTAGTAATTAATTAAAATAAGATACAATCTCCTTTCGAAGGCAACTAAGGAGAAAAAGCGTGAGCTCGCTTAATATTAACAACGTGACGCTGTAGCCGGCCGCTCGGGGCCGACGCTTCCGCGCATAACATCTGACATGTCGGCGGTGTCCTGATTAAACTAATACATAAACTGCCCTGCCCTGGAACACCGCCAACCTACCTGGATCAAGCCCCCAAAAATACTCCTGGGCGGACTTCTCGGGGAGCGTACTTGGAATGGTTGCTGCTGGCCGGAGAGATCTTCTTTTGTTGATTCGTAGCGCGAATAGGAACTTTAACATTAACTGCAATAGGGGATATCACAGCCGATACTCCAAAGATGGAGTATCGCTTATGTATATCCAATCTGGGTGGAGGATATATTCCGTATAAAACGGAATATATTTGAAAAAAGGGGTTGATTAACCCTAGTCCTCGGACTATACATTTTGAACGCCTCTGCGCATTTTACTTGCGCCGAGCATCACCCCACAGGAATATAGTTATGATGTTTAAATTACTGAACGCCACTGCGCATTTTACTCATGTTGACCAAATCGTGGGCTAGAAAAAATGGGGAGAATACAAAGATGAAAGCACAAAAAAAACCCATTAAACCACCAAAAAAATAATTAAATTACACCCCGCAGCCACGTACTGAACTGGACGATTCATCATGAAGAGATTTGTCGGTCCAATTCAGGGCAAATTCTACGAGGCTGCGGGTTGTCATAGTGATAAAATTACAGTGGAGGAAGCCCCGACAGATTCGACGACTCTGCATCTGCAATACAATGGGTTGTTACACATACATAGGCCTGGCTGTAGGATTACACTTCAGGGGGACAAAACCCCACTGACCGCGAAATGCTGGGTCAGTGGGGGCGGTTCTTTTCCTATCTACAAATTCGTAGAATATATTCCGCCTTAATATGTGCATGCGCAATGCGTACTCGACCCTGGCCAAAATCATAGGTGGATTTCCTTCCTCGCCTATATGTGCCTATCACATAGCTTAGTATTCGGCGAGACAAAAGGGAAGGGCACATTACTGGCGACCGGCGGGCCCCGTATATATAAAATACTCCCGACCGGATCTTACTATATGGGCACCGTACAGTTAGATTGTACTCCCGACTGTAAAGTCACTGTGGGCGACGTAAGCTGTGGTCCCGTACCACGCTTACTCCCGACCAGGTAATGGTCTCGCCACGCGCATCCGTATTGTGGGACCACCAAAAGATTTTATCAAATAAACAGCAAAACTGCGTGCCTTATGCAGAGAGCAGGCTGTAGGCCGTAGTCCTGAGGACCCAAGGGGCGTTCCTGAGCCGCGCAATTAAATGCGCGCACCATGGCTGCGAGCGCGCAAATCGCGCCTACTCGGTCCATTTCTACATATGTATGAAAAGCTACTTTAAAAGGGTGGGCCATGCCAGCTATCGGTGGTACAGCTATGGCATAGGCCCACATGCAAAAGGTTACTGAATAACACGGGGGAAGCAAATTGCAAATTTTGTCTTTCCTCCCTTTAAATATGCCATAGCATCCCAGCAATCCCACAGCCAGTCTAATTATTCAGTAATTTTGGGCGATCGCCCGACAAAGTTGATAACACGTTTGCGCTCGCGCGCGTATAAGTAACTGCCCGCCGTACATGCACTAGGCGTTGGCAGTGTCTTTATTGGTTAGGTTAAATCAAAGTTTAATTCGACGTCGTCGACAAAAATGCGCACCGGCGCGTCAACGTACGCGTTTTACTCGCCATTAGGCACCCACGATATATGTATGAAGATACGGCATTTTTAGGAAACGTGACCATCCTATTATTATTTTTAAAACAGCTTTAATTTTAGTTAGACTGGAAGGAATAAATTCCAGGGTTCCCAGTTGTTATTTTGTTTTTAACGTCTAAATCTCGATTAGCATTTGCTAAATGGAATACTACAATATCAATGTTCATGCTAAACTAGAATGTTAATATGTCTGTCCATATTCATTATTTACTTTAATATTAGATTTAATGGTAGGAGTATGTTCCGCAGCACAGGGTATGAGTTTACACTTAAATTTTGACAGTTATTCAAACCCTTATCGAATATAGTGAGAACTTTTACGCAAATTTGGAAGAGAGACTATAAAACGGACTAAATTATTTTATGCTATGGCGACTCACATGCTGATGCCCTCAGAGGAAATTGGTTAATATATATCTGTGCTGGGGAAACGCCCACTCCCACCATACATATTGAAAATTAATAGGTACTGTCGTACCCACGCGCAAAATGCGTTTGTGTATACGCAACGACGGCGCGATTTCCGCGTACGCTTATTGCACCTTCTTTTTCTCGGATAACATAATAGCTAATATATATACACGTATGTACAGAGTACTAATTTTAATGAAGTTTACTTTAGTTTCTACTTTTATCTCTAAATTCGCCATATTATAATGGATACAGAATGGCTATGAACCAAGCATTTTCCCCATAGGAGTAATTTGCAATCCATATATTTTGGTTGTATTATATTTTTTATTTTTTATTTGGAGCAGTAGCACCTTATTACTGGTATTTTTACCCTAGGCCTGATCTAAATGGGTGAGGCTTTGTCTGGACAATGCAACATTCGTTTTTAATGAACTAAGGATTTAATAGTGTATAACTTTGGAACATAGTTTTTTAATAATGATTTTCCGTGACGTTAATAATTTGGAATATTTCTCTACTAATTACGAATCCCTCATCCCTCATCAGGCCTAGAGTTGTTGGTACTTTTACATATATATGTTTATGAGTACATTATTATTTATATTCTATTTTTAAAGATCCCAATTATAAAGGTACCCGTTAATAAATAAATTTCCTACTACCTAGCTGTTGCCCTCAGAGAAAAAGAAAGCCTAACTAAATATAATCGACGATTTTATTAAACATAGCTGATTCTCTGTTTTAAGGAGTTGTAATCTATTTAGTTGCGGTGTGTGAAAATATATGTAGTTGTAAGCCTAAGTAACATAAGTAATTTACGCCACCCCCCGAGGTATATATAGGTGCCCCAAACGATACCCGTGGTGGTGCCCAGGAGTGTTTCGCGAGGGTATGTCTTCCAGGTCCACGCTTGCCACGCCTTGGTTGCTGGGGGTGGGAGTGGTCCTGGAATGCGCCTTTTGTTGCCCCCGCGAAACCCGCGCACGTCTCTTGTTGGTAGTTGTGGCTCCCGGGCACAGTGTATTTGTGCGTTAAAATGCGTATGAAGTGTAAAGGAAAGAGATATAACATTAATACATAATTAACAGAGAATCAGGCTATTTGATATAACTTATTTTTTTTTAGTATTATTTTATTTTAGTACCAAATATGGAATTCTAGTTAATGATTATCTTATCAAAATACCCCCAGATTTTGAAGATTTTATTGAAACATTTATTTAATAATTTAGATTTACTAAAATTGTAGGCGCAGCCTATATAACGGATACATACGCTTGTATGCATTTATATTTACTAAAATTGTAGGCGCAGCCTACATAACGGATACATATACTTGTATGCATTAATTTACTGTTCTCATTAACAATAATTATGGTTACGTATAAATAAGTATTTCACGTAGCAGACATAGGCTAAACCTATCTAAAGTAAGCTGTACTCGCCTATCGTACAACGTTAAGGTATATAAATATAAGGTGTTTATTAATAATATATTTATTAAATATTATTAAACTTATATTATATATTTATGTATATTAGGTGACCCGTATGGATATGTGGGTACGCCTAAACAATGAACTAAGATGTCTTAGTCGTTAGGAAACCGGAGGATCCGGTGGTTTGGGAGGAAGCGGGACGTCCTCCTCCCCACTGTTGGGAATGTAATTGGCCGCGTAGTCGACTAACACGGCCAATGAGTCCCTTTCAGCCATCGGCTCGTCGCCGATGGTGACGTCGGAACATGCGTCCGAGTACAAACCCTCCTCGTCGGAGGAAAACACCAGCGGAATGTCGCTAAGGGGGGCGAGCCCATCGGCGGGTTCCGGCAAGGAAAACGGCGACAAGGCAGGCAGGTCGTCGTAGGGGGCCTCCATCAGGGCCGAGGAGGTGGATGGTCGTGCTGTCACCGTCAAGTTAACGGCGGCAGCAAATTGCGCCAAAGTAGAATCAATGCTACCTGGCACGGCAATTTCCACCGCGGGTGTCCGTTTAGGACTCTTCCGTGGTGGTAAAACCTCAGGGCTAGCCACAGTTGACTTGCCTTTTGGTTTGGACGTTTTCCCTTTATGGGAAACTACAGGAGATGTAGTTACCTTGGGAGGGACATATGGTGCTCGAGGAACTGTTTTATAGCTCCCCGGTAGCCATTGTGGAACAGGTGGCGGCGCAGGAAGAGCAGCATCTTTCTCTTGCGTCGTCGTTGGAGGGTCACCTGAAGCGGTGACCGGCGCATTTTGCGCCTCCAAGTTGCAGTAAGCGCGAAGCTTGGACTGCGAGACCCCCGATAGGTCCAGGGAATCGGGGTCTCCATCCCACTGGAGAGCAGGCATCCCGAATGCGAAGCTGAACGCCATGTTCATCTCCTCATATTTCCGCAGCTGCAATTCATGCTGCATCCTCATGAAGCGGTATTTATCTTCCGCTTCCTTGGTTTTGGCCTGAGCCTCAGCCAGGGATTTCTGGAAATCCGCGTTTAACTCGTCATAGATTGTCTTGGTGTAGTTCACCTTGACGGCATCTAATCGGTTCATCCAAAAGGTGGCCATGGGGCCCACCATATGCATAAGGAGGTCCATGGCCTCCGTGGACTCCGTGCTGGAGTCTCGTTCCAACGCCTTTTGGACGGGAGGCGCTAGGCACTGGTAACGTTCTACCAGGCGCTTCTTTGCCGCCGGAGTTAAATCCGGCGAGAACTGAGTTCCTGAGCTCGTGGCTTCCTGCTGGGGAGGTGGTGCCATCTCTGCAGCCCGGCGTTTTAAGTCACGTCGGACTGATGCGGATATGGGTCCTACTGTAGGCAGGGAAGGATCCAACGGCTTAGCATGCCTACGTTGAGCAGGTTTGCTAGGCTGTGCTGTTGATGTAGCAGCAGCGGCGGGGACGGGTTTAAGTGCGGCCAGGCGCGCACTTTCCTTTTCCCCAAACTGCTGTAACTTGACGCCGCGAGCGATTTGCTCAGCGGTTCTCTCCAGAGGTGGATCGTCCTGGATACAATCCACCACGGCTGAGGCATAAGAGATGCCTTCCTCTGTTTTCCCTGCCGTAAAGGGGCGGGGATCAGGCTGCTGAGGACGTCCATTGTGACGTTTCTGTCCTCGGCCAGCAGGCTCATTAGGGCGGTTGATACCATCCTCCCTGTCCTGCTTCATCTGGAGACGGCGTCTACAGGAAGAGAAGTACTGCTTCTCCCCGTATGTAGCCCCGCCGTACAGGCTCACAGCAAGGGTGTGTGCCGATCTGGGTAGTCGCAATGTCTCCCCGGGAGCTTGCCGACCACGTTGTACCCTAACTTCAGGTTGGTAGGTGTACCGGCATTTAGCCGACAGTGAAGGGTCTTTGGCCACTCGCGCCAGTTTCCTGATGGTGGACTGGGGGCGCTTATGACCCGTCTTGGCGCAAACTCCGTATGATAGAAGATGCCTCAACATTAGCCCTCTTCTATTGGTCGAAAAGGGTTTCCCCCCCCCCGTCGACCGGGAATTTGAAGTAGCGAATGAACAGTGAGCCGATTCCCCTGACGGTGCTCCTCACACGCGCATTAAGGGACTTCGTACTCCCTTGCCAGTGGCTTCAAGTGCGACGGAGGTGGCGCAGATCCCTCCGCCCCGGCTGGGGAAGGGTTTCGCTTGGCCACACGTTCAGACGTCCGCCTATGGGGTGAACGCCTATGGGCCGCTGCAGAAGAAAGTCGAGAAGTATTAATCGACTTACCTGGAGATGAGGGGGGAAGCTCATCATCCGTGTCGGTATCCTTCGGACGCCTGTTGGGTGACCAAAGTGAATTCCCCCTCAGTTTCCATAGGAGTGACGTGAGGGGAGGTTGTCCCGCTGTCGGCCCAAGACTGGGACACAGGGTTACTACAGTAAGGAACCTTGGCCGTAGCCGCGGATCCGTCGTCTATCACAAGTGATAGTTTATGTTTCAGCCGCCGGGCTGGTGGAATACGATTCCAATCATTCACCGTGAAGACATTTATGTCTCCGGTGACACCATCCAGTATGTGACATACTTCAGGGTTTTCCTCGGGGCCCTTACCCGACACTCCTGCGGCGGAGGTGGCCGATTCCATACCTGACCGCCTAAGCGATCAGGCCTGTCACAGGCTACCACCCGATGAAAAGCGTCGAGTTTCTTTGCACAAATTTAAAGAATTAGCCAACTAGTCCTAAAATGCGCACACCGACAATCCTTTTCCAAAAAGGTGGAAAACCACCAAAGGAAACTCTCGACCTATAAAAGTAGGTCGAGAAAATCGATGATGCCGCAGAAATTGGAAAAAGCCAGAAAGGGGAGTCTTCACTCAGTGGGTACCTTGTGAAGACTAACCCTAAAAAAACGGCCCTGCCAGACAAGCGGGCGTGGCAGCGCGTTCCCCTATCACATTGTCCAATGGCAAGCCTGCGTTTAGGCGGGAACCACGCAATTAGGTCACGACGAACCCGACCTCTCCATGGTGACGGGTCGCCTTACATATAACGACTTCATTCGTGAGATTGAGATCGTGAAATGCGCCGACTTTTGATATTTTAGATGATAGCAATAAATTATAAAAGAACGATTAGTGGCGCTAATCGCTTGTCAGCGCAATATTTGTTTTATTACAAGGTGATGTTCAACACGTTACAAAAAGGTGATTCCCAACTCCACCTGTTCGCGATGTCAATAATTCAGGTGAATTTGCGCCCTTTTTTTTTTTTTTTATATATATATATAGGGACTACGGTGGTTAATAACATCGCGAATAAAGGTGTCGGGGAGCTGGAACCCGTGATTATCTCTTTGCATATCTACCATATATCCAGCACATGAAAGATGGCATTATTAATAAGGATATATTGTTGATACGCCAATAATTTTTTTTTTTTTTTTTTCTGCTGTGCGCAAAATGCGCACGCGCAATTCCCGTTACGTAAACATGGCACTGCCAATTGGGCGTTAGCCCTCGCTGTAACTTATTTAATACCTAATTGTTGATCAGCCGTCGAGTAATTAGATTTGAAATCTTAATTCTTATTCTCGAAGTATTTGAGTTATGTTGTGTCTCCTTATACAGCTAAAGCTCCATTCGCTACGGCA